>JABFPB010000993.1:0-29034 GCA_022817645.1 Ceratoteleas bidentatus | reverse complement strand
GTGATGTTTATTTAATTTTGAGCGTTTAGCCTATTTTTTGGTGCGTAAATAAATCATATTTATATTCGCAAGTTCACGTTACAGAGTGAGGTTATGTTGATTCTATACCGCAACATTCTGCAAACAGATTTTCATGCTATGACAGCGTGAAATCATTCTGCCAGCGTAAGGCAAGTCATACTGTTAAAGAAGTGATTTTCGTTCTCTCACAGAAGGATTCTTGCTGTGACAATAGGAAATTTCTAAGAGTGTATATACTAGGAATATTACACGGCGCTTCGCGCCCATCCGAATTGGGATCCTTATGTTGAATATATGGGTTACTGAATATGTATCCTAAGCTGTCATACTAGTTTGACAGCTGAGGATTTCAAAATTTGAATCCGACCAATCAAATTGCGAATAAAGACACAGAAAAAGGGCTAATTTCAGTATAACTTTATATCTTTCTGACTGAATTATTTATATTTATCATTTACGTACATTTTTTATTTACTAAAATTAAAACATTGTTAAGTCATTTAAATAAAAAAATTGCTGATTCTAAGCACTAGGATTGTAGTTTTTAAAATATATATATTTAATTGTTGATTTAACTAGCACGGACCGTTTCAACGCCCTTAAAATCGAAGCAGTTGCTTTACAAACATTCCTTAATTTCATATTCTCCTCTACTCCAAGAATGTATCAAAATTACTACGAGCTCAATTTTTTATAATTCAAATAATAAACAAAAATGCCTTAACTTTGTAAATTTAGCCCTTTAGTTTCACTTTAACTGGAAATGATTCGTTAAAACCATACAAAATCATAAAACGTAACAAAAAAAAACCATAAAACGTAACAAAAGTAGGAATATATTGATAATTTATGAAACATAAATTCCCAATATACTTTTTATAGGAAATATATTTCCAATATATTTCCAATTTTTAAAATATATATGGAATATGTTTCTAATTATTGCAGAATATTGGGAATATATTTATAATTGCTGAAACATATTGGGAATATATTGGAAATATATTGAAAAGATATCACAAATATATTGAGAATAATATATTTGAAAATTCATAAATTACACATTATCAAAACTGCCACTTAACCGATGTCGCTTCAAAAATGTGACTTAACTTATTTGTTCCTCAAACCCCCATTCTCTATTTGTCAAAAAATACTTTTCCATTTAAATCCCCCAACAGTTTTGAAATTCCACAAAACCTTTCTTCAGCGACAATTGTCTCCCCCGCAATCTCACATTACGATGGCCAACGCGAGACTGTTTTAACGAGAAAGACAAAGAGAAAGACATTAGAGGAGGAAAAAAACTAGCTTACCCACTCCCCATTATATTACATTATACCCGCACTTTCATTCAAAAGCTCTATGCCCAGGACGCGTATTTATACGCACAAGATACTACGGGGCTTCTATTAGATTTCAACAGAGGAACCCTTTCAAACGATATGCACACCAGCGTACAAAAAGAGTGTATTCATTAATCATACTCGCGGCTCAATGAAGAATTCCTCATCCCTTTTTTCGGCCTCCTTTTCCTCTGTTCTCCAGCACAGTCGCATTCGAATCTCCGTGACACAGTTTTGCCGAAATCAAACCGCCGGATAAAAAATTCGCAAACTTGTCCCCAAAAGTAGAATCGCAATCGAATTAAGGCCCCGAAAAGGACGTCGCCGAGACACCTTAAAATGCTCTTTTAACGAGCGATAAAATCGCGAGATACGCAAGTCCGATTCGGCGAACAAAAAATTTTCCGCCACATAAAACACTCGGCATGATATACATGCGAGATTACGAGATGATAACAAAAGGGCGGCTCGGATGAAGGCAGGGGTGCGCCTCGTGTGTGACCAGGTGCGCGGCTTCCGAAATTCACGCTCCAACAGTATATTTCATATCTTGTCAATTGGCTCGCTGCGCGATCTCGATTTGTCAGCATTAATTATGCGAATTATCTGAAACATCTTGATCCCGAAGAGAGGTTTGGAAACACAGGTTCGTGCCTTGGGAACATTTTTTTGATCGCCATTTTACGATAAGGAGACTTCTGTTTAGGTTTATGGGGTGGATGGATAGAATGGAAATTATAGGCGAGAGCATATGCATTTAGTAAGCAAAATATACTGTTTGGCATTATTTATTAATTAATTTATTTATTGGTATCTTAACAGGCAATTGCCCAAATTACAAGTACGGACAGGTTAAATACAAGATTCAGTTCTATTGTGATAAAAAACCACAATTGTGAAGTTAATTCATTTTGAATTAATTTATATTCATTATTTGTGTCAAATATGATTGGATTCATTTATGATTCGAAATTTCCCACTTATTTCCTTAAATCCTATAAAAGGGTGTGAATTCATACTGAATTCCAGTTCGATTAATTTAATACCGAATAGTTTCAATTCGACTTTGTTTGAACTTCCATTAACTATAGAAAATAATCTCCTAAACAATTCATATAAAGTTCAAGTCTAATTCATAATTATTTCATAGATACTACTACAAATGATATTTTCAAAAACCTCAAAAAGACATCAATACCCTTAATTAATTCATTACCTTATCTATCAGCCTTAAATCACACCTTAAGACTCTTGAGCGTTAACAAGCAAATTTCGATTGCAATCAGCTTTGCTAAAAGGGGAAATTAATTTGCGCAATTCGTTCTTCAAGGAAAGAAAGCGATTAGATCGGCGATCGAGTTCGGATTGATTGAAAATGTGTCGGAAATGAGTGATCGCGGGTTAATTAAAAGTCGTGACTGAGACGGCAAGATACGTGACGTCCGACGCCACGTTTCACGTTCTTCGGGAAAGTAGTACAAAAATGATGAAGCGCGAGGCGAGAGAGTATCGAGGGGAAAGAGAACGAGACAGAATTCAATATAACTGCACACACGTTTATAGGGCCGATGGGAATATATTGGAGCGGATATTGAAATACTTGTTGGTAGTTTGAGTCGAAGACGAGAGATGCCTTTCCCGATGCCATCTTGATTGCGCAATCGAGGTAGCGCTGGCACAGACCTCGCCGATAATGAATCGCGCGGATTATAAATGGAAGCGCGCTGGAAATCGAATTTTGATAAACGCTGCAGCATTCGCGAGCAGCCACGTGCCCGACACTTTTTCACTCTTTTTCGTTACACCCTGTCATTGCGCTTGCAGAAATTAATTTTTGGCTTTATCGTACATTTATTGTAATTTTTACAATGGGGTTTCTGTGCAAATATTTGAAAGTATTTTTAGAGATTGTAAAGAAATCGAATTGTGTAAGTTTCAGAAAATGTTAGTTAATCTTGAAATGAATTGACGAATTAAAATCAAATTAACAAATTAATAGATTTGTTAATAGATAAATTAATTGATTTGTTAAATTGATTCTCTTCAAATTAACAAACATATTAACCCTTTTCACTCATGAAAAAAAGAATTTACATCCCTATTCTCCAACATAAGTTACCCCTTCTAACTCTCTGTTGGGGATAAAAAGATCAATTATTTCTTACCTCTCAGGGAATAATTTATTAATACTATGGCCCACTGATAAAATACACTAGTTTCCGCCCTAGGGTAATATATAAAACATTGCCCCATAGTTGCACAAACAATGCTGATAATATACATCAACCAATTAGCAAACAGATGGAGAAATAAAAAAATTAGATCGGAAATACAAGTATTGCTTTCGATGAGGCATTTGAGGAGTGTCAAAAAAGTAAACCGGCTTGATACACAGCGAGGATGGAAGATGCGACGTCGGGAACGCGATTCAACGAAACCAGCCGGGCCTTCGGCTCGAGTCGACAGATAGATAGAGTCAAGATTCAATTAGCTCTAGCTGTCAAGCGCATGATACTCGTCGATTCAATGCCTATAGCTCGCGCGCCCCGCATTTGAATATGTATGCACGCAAAACTTATGTATATATCAGCTTTGCTTGACTCGCAAAGGTTTTGCGAAACCGCCGGCCACGTTCACCCGGCGTGCCAATTTTCCCGACTCAACACGAATGCAAGTGTCTAATTCAAAATCACTTTCGCAGAAATACATGATAAACCGCAAATTAGAAATCTGATAGGTTTATAAGATAACGAATTGAAAAATGTTGGTTAGAAAAATTGTATGTAACTTTATTGTAATTGTATTGTATTGTAAAATGGTAATTTCAAGTGACTAAATATGTTGGAGTATTTTTGTAGCAAATATGAAAATTTATTTAGAATTTAACTGAATTAGTTGATAAAAATCTTGAATACAATTATTGATACAATTAAAATAAAAAGTTTTCATATAATTATTCATAAAAATCTTGTTTGAAAAGTATCACCCTTATTAACTCGAAAAACTAAAATATGTATACAAAACTATAATACAATAACAGTGTAATTGAAAAAACGTCTTTCACTCATACATTTTTCTCATTCTTCAACATTCCTACTTTGCAATGTTAGAAAAAATGCTGAAAAGCGGAAACTGACTTTCCTCTTGAAAATCGACGCATAAATAAAAAGTAAGTAAATAAATAAATGCGGAAAATTGCGTTCTTCATTAATTTGATCTGTGAAAAGCGAGTCGGGAAAAAGGGTCGACGCTCGGAGGTCGGCGCGCAATTTGCGTCTTGGATACAAAAGAATATATTATGCTGCGCGCAGATCAATCGGCATCACTTCTTCGGGCAGAACGATGCCAACCATTTTCAATTTATTTCAAGAGTCTTTCGGATGGCGAAGAAAAGAAGGGTAGAGATACCTATACGAAACTCTATAGTAAGGCGACGAGAAGTCGTGGCGGCCGGATCGCATCGGTGGATATTGAAGTCCACAGTTTATTTTATTTTCTGTGCGCCGATATGTAGGCGCTTATTCATTCGTGCACGGTTATTACGTATTACACGGGTTTTATGCCGCGGCGACGGAGATTCGGCACCGAATCAAAGTTCCGAATTCGGAGCCAAAAAATTATCAATTGCGAAGAAATAAAATTGTTTTTCGATTTTAGCCAAATTTTATAAAAGTCAAAAAAAGCGTTTCTTCTACAAAATGATTTTTAAGAGTTGAATGATTCTGTGTTTTGCGTTACAGGAAGGATTTTGAGTAGAATTTAGGGCTATTAGGGAAAAACATTTTTTACGGATGAGTCCCGAGAGAACTCTCGGGACATTCTCGGGACATTCTCGGGACACGTACATTTTGTAGAATTAGATCAAGAAAGCCATAGCATTGCTTAGAAACAAAAGAAATGATATTCAAACACGTTTGTATGCAAATAAAGTAAGTACATTGTCGTAAAAAACAATATTTATGTTTTAATGCGACTTTACCGACAGTGCAGTGTGTGATGTAGGTATGGCGCTGGCATCAAACGTTTGTTACAATAAGTTTGGTTTATTACGACAAAGTACTTGCTTTGTTTGTATACAAACGTGTTTTAACATCATTCTTATGTTTCTTAACAATGTTATGGTTTTCTTGATCTAATTCTACAAAATATCCGTATCCCGAGAACGTCCCGAGAATGTCCCGAGAGTTCTCTCGGGACTCATCCGCGAGGGTTATTAATAACACTTCAAAGACAATTTTTATTAAAAAACATTTACCGTTTATTAATGTTTTTGTGATTTAAGAAAAAATCTCAAAATTTTAAAATAAATAAAATAAAATAATTAAATACTCCAATAATTAAATTAATAACTGAAAATAAAGGTTATGATTTGTTGACTTGAACATTTCGTTTTCTTCTCAAAATTCAATTTTCCTACGACATACTTCTGTTTAAATGTAAAAAAACTCTCTTATTTTCAATGGTAAACAGTTTATAATGAAATGAGAACAAAATGAAAAACACTAAATACCCTTTTCTACTTAACCACAAAAGTCTTTTAAATGAAAACACTTCCGCATTCCACCCATTCTCCGAAAAACCCCCCCCCCCCTTCCCTAACTCGTTAGCCAACCCCTTCCACTCCCCTTCCACCTCAGGACTTCAAACCCGAACTCAATTTACTTATAATTGCCATCGCTCGAACGTTATTTTTACCCGACACAGCCCGCGCAAACACAGAAAACAAACAAAAACAAAAACCCGGAATCCCAAAGAAAAAGCGGCCAACTTAAACGACCCAACTTGCCTGCTAACAAACTCTCGCGGCTAACAAACTCGCCGCGACTTGTACAGTATAAACCCGCGCCTGAATCCACGCGTATCGCAATTGACATTTAATTGAAAAGAAAGGCGCGGGCTTTTTTCCATTTAGCACCCCGCTTTGTTCGCCGGCGGAAAAAGAGCCACTCTGTTCGATCGCGAAGAAACATAAACACAGAAACCGCCGAGCGTTCGCTTTGGTTTCGCGCAGGCGGACACTCGACGGAGCCCTGAAATTGTCGGGGCGGAATGTGTGTTCGCGCGGCCACCCCCCCCCCTCCCCTCCCCTCCCCCCGACCCCGGAACTGTAAACAACGCCGGGGAAAAGGCGCGCGCGGCGCGAGGCGCGGCCGGACGGAAAAAAGGAGCAAACGGGAACATGAAATAAAACGTAGTTAATTAGCGGCGAGCCACTTTAGCTCGGTTCGCGGTCGGGAACGGGCAAATGGGCGCGGTTTTTTCGCCAACTGCGCTGAAAGAGGCGAAATAGCGCGCGGCCAGACAACCGTTTGGATCGCAGACGATCGTCGGTGATGAAGCGAATGTTACTATGGGGAGAGTAACTTCCACTTGGAAGATTTCTTTGGTTATTCCTTATTTCTCAGTAAATGTAGAAATTTAGGAAACATATTACGAATAGATTCCGAATATATTTTTTTCTACAAAATGTAAGCCCAAGATATTCCTAATATATGCTTAATTTTTTAAATACACTTTATAATATATTTCTAATTTTTGCAGTACCCTTAACAGCGAGGAATATTATTTAATACTCCTAAATGTTTATAGAATAATATTTGGACAAAAAATATTCCTAGAATATTCCTGGAATATTCTTCGTTGATAGGGATATTGAGAATGTACCATCTAATTTTTACAATATATATAATTAAAAATGTTAATTCAGAAAACTTATTTCCAATATATTTTTTATAATAATAATAAAATATATTAAAAAAGTATTCCTAATGCTACCTCAATATATTTTTACTACGGTAACAAACCTGCCGATAATACTAACCCAGAAACAATTATATATTTTTATAAGAAGTAATGTTCCTGAAGATTATCCTTGAATGTGCTATTTTTGCATTAATTTATGTGCAATTCAGTTGAATTCCCAACAGATTATCAATGTTAAATCAGGAAATTGCTCGAAAAACATTAAATCCACTTATAAATAAAATATTCAACAAATAATTTAAAACATATAATCTCTCTCCGGAGCCAGAAACACATTTCGAATTAATTTGTCCGACATAATAAATCCGTACTACATGTACTCATTAAATATCTACTTGAACAAAAAATAAAAGTAAAAGCTTACACTTTAATTTGCTCGATTACAGTCATAACTTCACCATCAACACTTGAAAACATGGATATTAAACCACTGCAGTAATGCCGAATAAACGAATGTGTAAAAACTTTACACACAAATTTCAAGTACATAACAAACAAAAGAAATATTTCATAACATACAAACAATATTTGAAAATCGGATCAATAGTATCCTGCACTGAAAATACACATCAACAACTTTAATTCACAAGAATACGAAAAACATAATAAATACATCTGAAGTTGCAATTTTAATAATTTATTTTGCAAAAATGATTATTAATTTCCTGAATAATTTCACAGTGTGAAATTATTCAGGAAATTTCGAGAAATGCATTTGTCTATCAACTTTGAACAGTGCATTTTGAGAAATAAATAAATAATGTATGCACAATGCATTCTGTGCAATAAATTACTTAGTGAATTTTGATAAATACAATAAAAATGTATTTTTCAATGCATCGTGAAAAAATGTGAAGAAATGCGTTGTTCAGTGCATTTCGAAAAATGCATTTTTCAATGCATCGTGAAAAATTTAATAAAATGCATTGTTCAGTGCATTTCGAAAAATGCATTTTTCAATGCATTTCGTAAAATAAATTTTTTAATGCATTTCGAGAAATGCATTTCAAAAAATGAAATTTTTCAGAGCATTTTAGAAAATGCTTTTATTTAGTGCATTTCGAAAATTGCATTTTTCATTGCATTTCGAAAAATGCATTCATCAATGCATTCCGAAAAATGAATTTTTCTATGCAATTAGAAAAATGCAGTTTTAATGCATTTTTCAAAATGCACTAAACTGCATTTTTCACATGTTCATAATCTTAATCAGTTCCACTAGTCGTGCAAACATAAAAAGCGCCTCGGAGACTGTTATCGTCTCGATCCAAGGACCCGGCGCACTCCCCTCGGGAATGCGCCAAAAGTGGGCAAGTAGCGAAGCATTCGACAATGACTAAAACAAATCCGCAAGTGCGCGACGGCGGCGCTTTGGCCCGTGTGGTCGCGATTAAGCGCTCGAAGAACTTGAAAGCGCTTAAAGGGCGCCACAATGCTCGCGACTGCTCGCTCCGTGAATGCGAAACAAAAGTACCTTATCGTTAACCGGCGATGTCACGGACGGATCGTCGAGCCTCGCAGCTAAGCAACGCTTTGACGTAACATCAAAAAAGCCCTTCTGCAGTTCGCTTGCAATTACACGGAACAAGTAGAACAATCGCTTTAACGTCGAATGTCAGTTGCGTTCATCGCTGATCAAAAATAAAGACTGCGGATCTTTTCATGCAAATGTACTTTTTCCCTGGAGAATTCATCCTGAAGTCACATTTTTAGTTAAACAAATTAACCTAAAAATTAATCTTTAGAAAACAAAAACGATTACTAACAATAGTCGAAACCATTAAAAAACTTAAACTCAATATTATTTAAATCAATGAGCAAAAATATTACCCTATCGGAACACAAACTTTAAAAACGTTTTACAAACGTTTATTAAACGTTGAATGTCCAATAAACGTTTAAGGATCCTTTTGTTCCTTTGGGATTTCAATTTCTAACTCAAATCCGAAATCAGCAAATAAAAAAAAGAAATCCCAAAATAAGAATAAATAATTCGCGAAAACAATCACGATCGGCAAAAGAAATCGCATCGGCAACATGTCCGATGTCGAACGGCCAAAGGCGCTCGGGATCCGAGGGATGAAAGGCATCAAGAGCAGTCGGCGTTTCACGCCTCGCGTGGCCCGAACCGTTTAAACGCCCGGATGGAAATAATACAACTTTGTGTTTCCAACGCGAGATCAAAAGGGCGCGGGGTCGCGTGCAACGGTTCAATCTTGTATCTGCATCTTCGCGACCCCTCGCCGACTTGCAAAAGACGTCGACTTCCGGCAAAACGAGACGCGTCCTCGTTATCGCGCAGCAAAACCTCTTGCCACTCGACTGTCTTTCGCCGGGATTCAACGTCTTTCGAACAAAGTCTTTATTTTAATTGGATTTACAACTGGAAGGCAAAAGATTTGTTGAACCGAATTTTGAAAATAAGATAACAGTTTCCAATGGGAAACTCGGTTTAAAAGAATTGAAGATATTGGATTTAAGAATAGAATGGAGTTTTTTGGTTAGTTTATTGATTTTTGTATAAAACGAACGTAGGATATTTGTATAAAAGAGTTAAATTGTGTAGACTAGATTTTGGGTCACTGAAAAAAAATTTAAGTTTAAATAAAAATGAAAATTGTTCCAATTGTTAATATAAAAATAAAAAAATCTGTTTAATGACTAAATAGTTTCATTTCACCATGCTCCATTTCAGATTTCGCACTTTTTCCATTTGCAACTCCAAATTAGTCGTAAACACTGTCGTATCCAAAAATGACTTTTATTACCCAAAATCCAGTTATGTTAATTTTCAAAAAGCATATTTTCAAAGGTAAACGTTGTCTAAAAAGTGTACTTCTCCATTTTAGGTTTTTTTGAGAAGTAGTGATGCTCAAAAAGTCTTTTAGGTTGAAAACACCGCTTCAGAAGAGCTTTCCGCGGTTCTGGATAACGTATCGCATGGCTTCCACGATAGAGGGCGGTGACCTGTGGAAGTACTTGAACTCTGGATCTCCGCAAGCGTTGTTACAAGCGTCCGGGATGAGGTCGCCATTCGGAGTGAAAAAGAGGATCCGCGGCACGTACTTGCCGTCGGGAGCGAACTTCTCGTCGTCGCCATTCTGCACGTCGTTCTCCACGTTTACCATGACAAACCTAAAAATGGGTCGACGTTTGTTTGCCTTTATCTTAGGAAACTAACGATTGACAAAAAACTTATTTTACAAAAAAAGGATTAAACAGTTTTTAAATTATCAATTTTTTAATTGAAAATGTATCTTATTACTTTTTCTTAAAAATAAACTCTCCTTCTGAAAATGTTGATGCTTTTTAACTTAAAAGTGTTTTTAAAAAAGAAACAGATGTTAAATTGTTACTTAAATTAAATTATGTTAAATTGGAAAAAAGGTGTTTAATCTTTTGCAGTTTGTTACGCGTTATTTTTATTAGAATGTTGCATTTTATTAAAAGAGTACAATTCTGGGATATTGTTTACTTTTTGTACATTTTTTCAATTTTAACATTATCGTTCAAACTTAGCCTAAATAAAAACCTGCATTTACAAATTACTGTAACTCTAAAACAAATAATGTAACTCTAACTTCTACTTTAAATGTTCTAAATGAAAAAAAAATATCAAATCTCCCCAATTATCACTGATTTTTTTTAATCTGCCCATAATTATTTAAAAAATGAAGACACCTACTCGCTACTGAGATCCAGAATCCGAATCGATTTAGAGAATCGTTCCTTAAGTGTAATGCACATTGGACAAGTTTGTTTGTGGATGATCATAAAAACCGGTTTGTTTCGGCTCTTCGCCACGGAGAAGGCGTCCTCGAACTTGACCCAATTAAAGAAATTTCCCAAACCGCGATCATCGTCAGCACTATCCGAACTGCACTTCACAGTGCGAAGGCCCAATATCGACAAACTGGCGATTGATAGCGTCTTCAAAACGGCATACATCACTTAAAACCCACGGATTTTTTGTCGAAAAGTGACATCGTAGGACTAACCAACAAACTTTGACAGATCGGTCAAACTAAACAACGACCTGTCTAAAATCCAAAAACCTACAAAAATATTTTTAGACCCATTAGTAAAAAATCGGTTAAATCGATTAAATTTAATAAAATCGACTAAAATACATTTCTTTTCTCATGTCATGTCTAAGAAAAAAATGTTCACAAATATCTGAATATTTTTGAAAATAAATCTGTAAGATCCGGAAGAAAAACTGATAAACTCTGCAAATATTTTTTTATTTTACTAAAAGTTATTTTCACACTTTATCATATTTTTTTGCAGACTTTCAGTCTTCCATTTGCAAAGAATTATTCCCAACAGGATTTTTACAAAAAAACGTTTTCTATTAACAAATAAATTTTAGTTTTCCCACTGTTATTGTTTTCCTCTTACTTTGTTCATTTAATTAAAACTGTTTCGCAGTTTTGCATTCTTTACGCGACTGATAAACGGGCAACTAATATTTGCAAATACGATGCGAAATGCATCGAATGAATTAAACTCGACGTCGAATAACGGTGTATTTCATTTCGGAATTCCGCGTGGCTCGGGAGCGACGATAAAATTGCATGCTGTTTTATTTATTAAGCATAACTCGTGCCTCTACCGTGCGTGCGAGTGACATTATTGCAGTTGCATAATGTTTCGCGGATACTAAAAATAACAGTCCGCCGACACCAGCGCGGCATTTTTCGTTTCCGCCTTTTTCTGAGAGCGTTTACAATCAAACGACCTGTCCACCTCAAAATTAGTTGTCGATTTTCCATTCGATGGCAAATGAAAGCCTAGTTAATTAACAAACCGAGTGTTCTCGTTGAGCGGAAAGTTGATTGAAATTTAACTCGTAATTTCATTTACTTTTCCCGTCTAGATTCCATTTCTAACTCGAAAATGTGAATATTTGATTTAAGTCTCATCACTTAACTGGTAACTTATCATTCCTTTCATTTTGCACGCCATAAAATGTATCGATCATGACATAAATTATTTATGAGCTATAAAAAGTTAAAAAGTAATTAAAGGATTTTTATGTTTCCCCAACAGATTAACTTTTAGATGAAAAATAATTTTAAATTTTAATCATTATAGTTGAATAATAAACAAGGTGAATGATTAATTAATTAATCGCGATAATGACCTAATTCATTCATTATAAAGTGACAAATTAGATTCGATTTATTGATTCGCAAGACGTAGCATTGTTTTACTTCAGGCTCCAGTTGTAACCTTGGCACCACTTGTTGTAAAGCAACTAATTCAGCCGTAAGGTTTTACGCGGCTTCAGTTGTCGAAGAACCGTCGTAAGACTAATCAGGCCGAACAATGTCGCACGCGGGTTTGTATCTGTGCTTGTTGCTGGCATTTTACACCAATGAAATTTCATCACAGATCTGCTCTTCTACTGGTCAGTACGTAAGTGCAATAAAAGTGGGGCAAAGTTTTTCACATCGCCTTTCCCTGCACTTGAAATAAGTCGGTCATAGTGTGAACTTGACTGAAAAAAGATGCAAATTTGTTGCAGTGTATAGATGACAAATCGTGTTGCGGAGGCTGTTGCAGGGACAAAATTTGCATAAACAGTAAGTGTGGATGCAAAAAAGATTTGTTGATTTATCGGCATTTTCTTCAGATTTTTACACGGATTTTATTTTGAATTTAATACAATTTTATGTAGAAATAAAACTATACAATTATTTGGTATAAATACATGTATGCAAATTGCACTAAAACTGCATTTATACAACATTCACTAAAAATGCATGTATGCAAAATGCACAATAAATGCATTTAAAATGTACTAAAAATGCACTAAAAACGCATTTATGATTACTTAATGTAAAATGCATTAAAATGCATTTGTGATGCATTATGCACAATGCACTAAAAATGCATTTATGCAGAATGCACTAAAATTGCAAATCTGCAAAATTCACTAAAAATGCATTTATTACGATACAACGTAAATATCTTAATAAATGCATTCTAATGCATCAGAAATGCATTAAAATGCATTTTTAGTGCATCAGAAATGCATAAAAAAATTTTAATGCATTTCTGATGAATTAAAATGCAGAAATGAATTTTAATGCATCAGAAATGCATTAAAATGCATTTCTGATGCATTTATGCAAAATGCACGACAAATCATTTATTTAAACTGCACTAAAATGCCTGTTTGCAAAATGCTCTATAAATGCATTTATTCAAAATGTACTAAAAATGCACTAAAAACGCATGATGATTTAACGTAAAATGCATTAAAATGCATTTGTGATGCATTTATGCAAAATGCAGTAAAATTGCACTTTTGCCAAATTCATTAAAAATGCATTTATGCAAAATGCAATAAAAATACATATATGCAAACTGCATCAAGGAATTTTTGCAAAATTCCCCAAAAAATGCATGCATGATGATTGTGTCTAAATGTATTTGTGATGCATTTATGAAATATACTAATTATTCGTTTACGCAAAATAAATTAAAATTATGCATTTTTATAAAGTATTTTGAACGAAAGTTTAATTCGTTCTGAAAAAATGTGTTCAAATACATTCTCAGTACTTGATTAATTGGTTGACTGTTGAAATTTTCTATCGAATGAATTAATTTCTCCTAATCTGTCTTTCATAATTATTACAGCTTACGAATTATGCAGCAATTTAAAAGACCCCTGCTCCGCACGCATCTGTCCCGGAGGTACCCAATGCGTGATGCATCAGCCGAAGTGCCGCGGCTGTGAAGCTGTCCCGATTTGCAAGTGACTTCTTCGACACACATCGCAAAGGAAATTTTAATCTATGACCAAATCGTCTGATTATTCTAGCAACATTTAAAGATAATTGCACCACTCAATTTTATTTAATTTAACGATTATCAATGTCAATGCAATTTTTCAGTTACTTCAGTATTCATCTCATGCATTACATAATTATTTTTTATTGAAATATTTGTTTAATTGTTAAAAGTGGTGAAAAAATATTTTAAAATGATTTTTCAAACCAAAATTATACTCAATAAAATTAATATACTTTTTTTTTCTTTTTTGACTTTTGAACAGTATTAAACAAAGGCGATACAAAGAGCGATAGACTATGTGTTTTTCTTGAAAGGAGCTAAATTCAGTTACCCTGTGGGCACCGTTTGTATTACTTTCACGGGGCTGTTTACCGAGGGAGGTAGAAAAAAGGGGTCGATCTCGAAATTTTACGGATGACTGCAGTGTGATTCGAAACGATTTTATGGTGACTTCATCAGGGTTTCGGCACGTTACAGGGTATGAAGGGGTGTCCCTTGCTGGGTTTTGTTAAAAGTAGAAGAAAAAGTTACCCTTTCCCGGAGCAAAGGATACAGAATATGGGAAAACTATACTCGGAGAAACACCTATAATACTGCAGTCCATTTAAATGTAATATTATTATACTGCCGATAATATATAAATAAAATACTGCCAGTTTTATCCAAATAAAAGCGACTTTTCATTGTATTTTAATTATATATATAAAGATATTAAAAGTAAAATTGCATATTATCCAGTGAAAAAAAATGTAAAAACTATAGTACAGAAGGAAAGTTTCAGCACTTTTACTGGATTTTATTCGGTATTGATAAAATTGCTGTAATTTTGAACCAAAAATATTTGGGTTCGTTTCATTATTTTTTAATTACTCATAGAACAAAGCATGTTTGGCATGTAAATGTGCATATGTCGTTTATTTTTGTATTTATGAAACTAATTGTGTACAATTAAATGTATAGGTTGACAAATCATGAGCCCTTCATACTGTGTATTTTTTTCACTTCCTTGAATAAGACTTCTGCATCAACTGAAACATAAATAGTTTGTCTCGATTACGTAGGAATTTGTGATATTGAATAGCTTTATATACAGAAGTCTTTTATTTATCTGAAATATTCCATTTTATTTAATCATACTTCTTGCTGTTTTCTTTATGCAACTGTGGAATGAATGTGATTATAATTTAAATTAAACTTGGTAAACTAATGCAATTTATTAATTGCATTCATCCATCTGAATAATGGGAAATAGACTTATAAAAATTACGAAATATGTTATAAACGATTAAATATTTATGATAATTAATTTGAATAGTTTAAATCAATAAATGAAAGCTTAAAAACACTATTTATATTGTGTTTGTAAATATTGATTAAATATTTAAATGGAGTCATAATAAATATTGATTAAATATTTATTATGACTCCATTAAGTAACTATTACGAAATATGTGAATATCTTAACATTGCCTAAGATTATTTGACAAGTATAATTATAACGGAGTCAATGTTTTTACATTTGTTCATTTTTTTGGTTTCAGATAAAAAATGTAATCATTATAATTGCAGAATAAACTTTTAGATATTATTTGTCAATTTTGAATTATCTTGCTTTGTTCCATTTTTAGAGTTGAAGGAATCCACAAAACAATAAATACCCCAATTTTGGCATTTTTCACAGAAAAATTGATTTTTAATATGGTTCTGATAAATGTTCAAAAGTCAGCTTTATGAAAATGTAACTGAAAATTATATAAATGATTTACATTAAATTTAGATAATTGCAACTCAGCATTGTCCAACTACATTTAAATAAAATGTATACAAAAATCTTATATATAATACTTATATAATATTTACATAATTTGTATGTCAACGGAAAAGGTATGAAGCTTTAAAAACACATTCAAAGTTTATGACTGTATTTGGTTTTCAAACTTAGAAATTTTGATGTTTATTATATCTGATTTCTGTCAATTTTAATGCAAATGGCTGAGTTACCTTGACTTAAATATTATATAAATCGTATACATAATTTTTAAATAATGTTTATACAAAATTTATGTAAAGCTGGCTATAAGGGCTTGCTTTTGTCATGTTATAAATAATAAAAAAAATTGTTAAAAGAACACTTTTTTTTACATATATTGTTGGCCCCAAAAGCAAAGTGTCAGGTATATGATTGTGACTTTAGCTCTTCTTTGACACCTAAATAATCAGAATATTTGGGTGTGGTCCTAAAAACAAGGCCACTGTCAAGCAGTGTAATCAATGCAATTCTTTGAACTGCCAAATGAAAAAAGTTTAGACAATTCTTACACAATTTTAAACATTATTAACTGTTCCTTCTTTAAACATATTCAAACAATTTTAATAAAGTATTATTTTTATTCAGTGTCATTTGACTTTTATTGCATTAAGAATAGAAAATATGTAAATTACTTAAATAAATACTTACCATAAGGATCATATGCCAAAAACTCCAGTTTGTCGGCAAGTCTTTCTCGAATTCTAATCAGTTTGTATCCACTGACCATACTTTCGGTAAGAACCATAACACTTCTAAAATCGATAAATGTTATTACATTAACCAACAATAAGTGAATTAATTACTGCATGCACAATTCAAATTACATAACCTCAATGTCAGAAACATTCTTAGTAGAACTTACTTAGCCTTTTGTTTTAACAATAGGTTTGTTAAAAGCATATTTGCGGATAAACATATAAAATTCCTCACTTTCGCAATTGTTATTTTATGTTTCTACAATTATTTTTTAATTGAAAACAGTCACTGCGAAATACCCTTACAACGAATGTTTTGGAACTAAAAAGTGAGGTTAGAAGGCGCGAAATCGGTACAATTTTAAAATGTGTCCATCAATACACAATTTCCAAATAAAAAAATATTTTTTCAATGCAAATACTATTTGATACAAAAAGTATCCGGAACAAAATATTAAAATTATCAATATTTCCACAAAATAAAATACTAAAAACAAAATATTTTATGTAATTTGTAATTTTTCTTAAAATTATATTAAAATAAAAAATACTTAAAGTAAAATGTCTTTTTATCTTCAGATTGAAAATTTGAAGATAAAAATTTGATGAAATTGATAATTTCATCAAATTTGCGAACTTTCGTCAATCTCTCCACAGATCAAACATTGGGAAACAAACTCAGTTCAAATTGTGTTCAAATATTTATTCACTTCAAATATATCTCTTCATAGAATTCTACAAATCAATTATTGCATAAAAAAATTCTTTTCGTACAAAACCAGTCGACTAAAACTACCACAAAACTGACACGACTTTCAAGGAAACAAGTTTATTTATTGCAAGTAAAGTGGTGTACAAAAGCGCCATCACAACTTGAATTGCCGTTTCATGTCCAAAAAGGTGCATGAAAAAAAAAATTCACCCCGTACGAAAATCACACATAATCTCAATCGATTCGATGCCAAGCAGGACCAAAAATTGGTCGCCATCGAATCGACGCATTTCGTTCCCCAAATTTCATTAGCGCGCCGGAACGCAAAAGTTACAAACAAAAATGAAATAAAGAATAGCCTCTTGAAATGAAAAAGTGTATTTCGTTCTCAAGTTCAAGCGAAGTATTCCCTGCGAAAAGAAGAATGGTGGCTTCGAGCCGCAAAACACGGCGCATCGCACAGCATTCGGATCGTGCAATTATCTCGTACAATTGTCTCAAACTCTAATAGTATCTAAGTATCAAAAGTCTACCAAAAGGGCCATCAAAATCGGTCGTTTAAATATTCGTATCAAAATAGTAATACTGTCGGCACTTTTACTACTTTCGCGAGGCACGAAAACCCGAATTTTGTTTCCCATCTCTTTTCTTGTCGTCGTCGGTTTGTTCAGCCACGCTTCGTTTGGAAGGATTCGACCTTCTCCTTGGCGAAGAGCTCGAAGCGTTTCACGATCGTGGAGATTTCGATGTTCTTCAGCAGCTTGACGTAGTTGACCTTGCGAACGACCATGATCATGATCCAGGTGGGGATGAGGCTGCTCATGAGCCGCACGTGCTTCTCCAGCTCGGCCGTGGTCATCTTCATTCTGTACGAGTTGTCGAGCTTTTCAAGCACGAACTCCAGGGTCAGCACGTTTTTCTTCTCCGAGACGAAGATGTTGCGCAACAGATGCGCCATTGGCGGGAGCTGCGCGTACATCGCGATCTCCTTGTCCACGTGACTCGGCCGCGTCATCTCCTCCAAAGCCTTGGCTGCTTGTCGCGCGCGAACCTGTAATTAGAGTGGTTTTTAGAGAATGTTTTCTAGGGAGATGGCAGAATTGTTGTTTTGCGATTGGTGAAAAGGAAAATGGATTGACAATTGGGATCCAACATTTGCCTTTTCCCCATAATTTTCATCATATATTTATTTATGACGAAATATATGATTTTCATCATTTTAATTATTGAAAATAAAAATGAATTATCAGTAAGAATATACTTTTATTGGAATTTGAATTAGAATGAAAATTTATTCATCATTCGAAGTAGAAATAAATTCTGAATAACTATTTGTTCATCGTTTAAACTTGAAATACATTCTGAATAACACAATTTAATTACTATTCTAACTTGAAATAAATAGTTAGTCAGTTATCATTAATTGCAAGTTTGCATGATGAATAAATGTTTTGAGTACTAAGTAGTTTAGAATAAAAGTACTTTTTATTCATTCTTTATTTCATATTTGAATAATGCAATTTTTCATTCATCATTGTTCGTTACTCGCATACGTTTTATTCAAAAAATGCACAACCCTTGTTTTTTAAAGACTTTTAAAAGCCATGCCTTCTTAACAAAAAAGTTTTAAACAATCTTTTTTACGAAGGCATTTTTAAACATAATTTAAAAATACACTAATTTTGTAATGGAATCAGGGATGGAAAAAATCATGAACATTTTGGAAAAATCAAATTCATCAAATTTTGTTTTTTAAATTAGTAAAATCGTGATTTTAAGCAAAGTAAATCATTGTAAATCAACGTTGTTTTACAATTTTTTTATTCATTTGATTTTATCTCTTCAAAATTTCATTCTTAGTTTCAATATTATTGATAAAATGACTATTTTAATTCTGACTCTTTATATGTGGCAATAGGGGAAAAGAATATTTCCACAGACTTTTAAAAATACTTAATTTTTTGCAATTTTAAGCATTAGAATATTCCAAATAAGTTCCAAGTCATACATTAAAATTTTTTTAAATCATGTGAGTGAATTCACGATTTAAATCACTGACTTGTATATCATATAACATTATAAAAAATTCATATATCAACAATATTTATTATTCGTACAGTAATTTTTTTACCTTCTCAAGCAAAGACGATGGAATGCCCTTTAACAACGAATTGGTCAGTTTATTTTGCACTTTGGGAGTGCTAGGAGGAGTGTCCACCGCGGATGTATTCGGAACTGCACTATCGGAAGCTACATTGGTTTGCGACGATTTCGAAGTCATTTCTGCTTCTGAGAGCAGTTGCAGGGCTTTTTCCATACGGGTGTTGCAGTTGAACATCTTTTTGGCCGTCACTGTAAAATCATAAATCAATTAGATAATTAAAAACCATACAAATCATTCATTTGATGCAATTAACAAATGTTATAGAATTTTATCAGAACTTTCATCAGAAAGATTAATCAATAGAAAAGAATTGCTTATTTGCTTATTCAATAATTCAAGATTTAATCAGAATAAATCAATTTTCTCATTATTCGAATCAAAGAAGAATTAATCCAATTTTCAGTTCATTTTTTTTCATTTTTTAATTATTTTATTTCTTTCTTAAAGAAGAATGAAATGAATTTTCAGAGTTAATTGATTCTTTGCAGAAGAGGTCGAACGTACTCAGAACTTCGCTCGCAGAACGCTGAGTTTCGTTGGTGTTCGGTGGAGTCGGCAGCTCGGCTTTTTCGATGGGTTTGCACGAATTTACATCGAAAGCCGGGTGCCACCTGGTGAGCTCCTTGCGGTCGATGTCCAAACCGACACTCTTCAGGAACACGTCGTGCTCGTCCATAACTTTTTCCAGCAGCAACGAGAACATTTTGCGGCGACGCTCCAGCAGAACGTCGGGACCCATGCTAAACTGGGTGGACGACGTCTTCTCGTCGTTGCCACTCTTCTGCTGGATTATCGGAGACAGGACCAGTTCGTATTTCGCCTGCTTGTTGGTCTGCGCAAACTGCTGATACTTCTGTTGCTTGAACTCAAAGGCTTCTGGGTAGAGGAACTTGATTTGGGCCAAATGGTCCAAAGTCAAGTTGCGGCGCAGCATTTCTTGGATCGATGGCTTCAGTTTCGAGAACGTCACTGTCTCATTGCGGTTGTGGAGCATCGCAGTCACCTAAAATGCGGAAATGATTAAATTTACATTTTTCTTGGATTTAAAATTTGGGACGAATTCAAGGTTTTTCAGTTTTTAGGACAAATTAGAGTTTAATGGATGTTTATGGTTAATTGGGATGTAATTGATTTTTTTTTCAATTAGATGATTTTTTTAATTAAAAAAGAATACTAACGGTATCGATGCATCTGAAAATTTCTCCCAGCAGCCTGTAATGTTCAGGCAAAGAGAATTCTTCCTTGGATACCAAATCAGCGAATCTCTTGTAAGCTGGTTCTTTTGTAGGAGTCACTTTCGCAGGAGACGGTTCGGACTTTTTTGGAGTCATCAACCGATTCGGACTTCCGAAAGAGGGATTCTGGATCGTTTTCGTCGGACTCATCATTAGTGAGCGACATGTCTTCTGGGGGCTGAAATAAAAATACAATTCATATTTTTTCCACAAAAATCTAAATAAAAGACAACTTTTACTGAAATATAATTTTATCAACAGTAATAATCTTACTGTGATTACTAATGCACTCTTAGATAACATTTGGTGATTCAACACAAATAGAAAATAGACGATTTCTTAGTAATTATCAATGATGTAATATTCCTCCATTCTTTAGATTTGTTATAAATGTACACAAAAAGCAAAAATACTTCTCATTTTCTCTCTAGATAAAATATTCCACCCCAAACTATATCTCTTATTTTTCAAACTCTTAACAATCTTATTTTTAATCATTACCAACCCTAATTACTTTCAAACCATTGCAATATTTATTATCCTAATTAGTCAAATGATAACAAAGTACATTGACATCAACAAAACTATTATTACCCCATAACAATTCTTATCACATATCCTTACATATTTGTATGTGATAACAATTATATACATAACTATTAATAAACACATGATAGAATTTTATTAAATTCATTGCAAATCAATAAAATTCTCTCACATTTTCAGCTCATGAAAATCCAAAACATTCCTTAGACAACTACCTCATAGGAATCTCCAGTTCAATGCTATCGAATTTCTTAATTTCCGGCACTTTGCTCGCATCGCTGTTCTCCTCCTTCTTGCCAATTTTGCTCAACTTCGTATCCAGCTGGCTGATCTTGTTGATCCTCGCTCGCAATTCGTCCAATCTCTTCGACTTCATCAGCTTGCCCTTCACCTGCTCCAGGCTCATATCCTTCTGCACCCTCATGGACATCGTGGATGCCTTTTTCGGAGTCGTGGGGTTGATGTTCACCTCCACATTCTCCTCGACCTTCGCAGTCTTCTGGGGGGTCCTCGACTCCGCATTTCTGTTCGACTTTTTCGGAGTCAGGGGACCCTTTTTCTCGAAGGGAACCAATTTGGCCTCCTCAGTGCCAGCTTTCTTTTGAAAAGTCTCGCGAATATCAGCCTGTCCCTCTTCGACGGAAATGCGCCTGGTTCTGGGCTTGCGACTCTTCGGCGATTTTCCCTGACTTTTCGGCGAATCAAATTGGATGTTTCGCACGACTGAGTGCAACTTGGGAGCATGGGAGACAATGACATTTTGCTCGAATTTCGCAACCTGCAAACAATTTTTTTCAGTCAAAAAATTAATTTAAAAAATTGGGGCAAAACAGAATTAGGAGGCTTTTTTGTTGGTTCATTGGTTTTTCAGTGTGTAAATGGTGGTGTAAGTTTATATGTCGCATTTCGAAATATAAATGACGACTAATAGCACTATTTCGGTTAATTGGAACACCGTTTATCTCGGCGATTGGCCCGAAAAACATTATCAGTTGAAACGCACTTACGAATGCATTTTGGAAGCGACTTTTGGAAGTAATGACAGTAAATGACAATAAATCGCATATGTTGGAAAATCAATTAACATACATATCTTCGTGTGACCTTTGGGGGCGAACGATATGAGTAATGCCGTTAATTGGCTGCAATGCAATTAGGAAGAAAATATTCAACACTTTTCAGAAACCTGTGTCAATAAGGCGAACAATAAATGAGACTGATAATATTCGAATCGGATAACGCTTCTTCTGTTTCATATAAAGAGGTATAAGGAAATGTAGATGTGCTATTTTTACCCAATCAGCGACTTGTGTTAAATACTTGGTAAATAGAAAATAGACGAGAGAGAGACTTAGGTGAACTTTACCATTTTGCCAGAAAAACTGAACAATGTACAAACAGATAAGAAAATGCCGGAGCATTCAAAATATTGGGAGCATTTCTTAATGGAGACGAATACAGTTTGAAAATTCTGGGTTCATATAAGGAATGGCTGATCCGATCGGCAAACTAGTGTAATTAATTGCTTTTAAAATGTCCAAGAAAAACTAATGGAATTTGTAGATGTTTTTGTAAATTACTTGTTTACAAACGCTGTAAAAACAAAAATTATCTCGGTCGAGAATGAGACAAAAATAACCGGGTTAATCATAATTATTGTAGAATATTTCAACTTTCCAGTGCTTCGTTTATGTAAAATATGTTCATGTTTTCAGATCAAACAAGTGTTATTCAAGAAAAAGCAATGCAGTTCGTAACTTTTTTTACTGTGTGCAAAAAATGAACAAAAATGAATCACTCCAACAACAAACATTGAAGACTGAAATATTATTGCATTAAATTCAGCTGAATTTGTCTCGGCAACAATGACTTCAAAATGGTTCTAAATTCAACTAATAGCCATTTTATTTTCAATGTTAAGTATTAGCAGTAAAATTAAACAATGAGAAATTTTAGATGCTAATTCCGTTCAGCTGGATTTCTACTTTGGAATCCATTAGTGTTTCATTGAATTTTTGGAATTGAATGTGATTAAGGATATTGCAAACGAATTCCATATTTAGAATAAATTTATGCCTTGTTTATTTGAGTTACTATTGAATATTATTCTATTTTATTGAATTTCTGTTCAGCTAAATACTTTTCTTCTATTCAAATCAAATCAAATAACTTTCAGCATTGGGATGAAATTCGATCAGACATCAACTGACTTTTCCGTTTTCCTATTTTAATCTTTCCTATTGTTTGTTTCTGTAATCCAATCAACTGAAATCAAACGTTTTTATTGGAAGCTTCCATCATCTACCTTCTCGGTCACTCTAGACAGACTTCTCTAAACTACTTAAAACGAACGATTCCACTGAAACCGAAAATCAATAATCACCTTCTTGGCCCAAAATAACCATTTGTAACTTATCTCTACTCATACCACCAATTACCCAATTTATCCAGCAAAATAACATTAAAGAGATAAAAACATACAAAAATAATTCGAAAGAATATAAAAACAATCTCTAAATACAGTAAATATACCTAGTGAAAAAAATGTTCTTTGATTTAATCTGAAAAATATTGAACGTTGAATTTGACATTAAACATATGATACAAAATTCCTCCCTATATGCATTAAATAAAATATGAAAAATAATATTACATTTAACATTCATTCTCACAAATACCAATAACGATTTTACAAATCAGATACCAGTTTTATTTTTAGCAATATGAAGATAATTGATATATTATTATATTCTTATTATTATAAATAATGTAATTAATAATAAATTGAATATTTTGGTTTGTTAAAACTTTTTAAATTACGAATGTTGAAAAAAAGTGTTCTACCTTATCCTCCGGTAGCGCCGACAGCGTCGCAGGTGAGTCCTGGTTGACCGCCGGGTAGAGCTTCGGAACCGCTGTTCTCGTCTGGTTCTGTTCGAGGATCAAAACCTTATTTTTGCCACGTGCCTCGTCGTTCGCCGGACGTTTCCGCGTCTGGAAGTACGACTCTATGGAGGTCTGCGACATGGTCCTATATACGGATATATATGCGTGTACTGAAAGCGCCGTGCGACGGAATCGGAGTGCGTCGTCCAGACCGAGCGCAAAGCACAGCTGCTGAGTCGCTCCCGACAGTGAGCGCCGCGGGTCCCAGTTGACGACGGGGTTTGGGCGCGAAACACGACTAATGACAGCTTATAAACATAACCAATCCGTTCGGTTGAGCGCGAAAACCGTTAGTGTCCTGACCGTTGCGCTCAGCGGGCCATTTAAACGGCAGCGGCGGCAGAGGCGGCCAACTGTCGCGGCGGCGCGCGTTATCTCTGTCCAATCACGGCGCACCGAGCGAGACGGAAATAGCGCGCGCCGCATCTCGGGGCAATAGCACCAGATGGGGGAAAGGTGAGGGGGAGGGGTGTTGGGGAAATTGTGGCATGAAGATATGACGTTTTGGGGTGTACGATAAATTGTATGAGTACCCTTGTAGAAATACTCTGAAAATCTCTCAAAAGCTCTGAAAATTATTCTGAAATAATCTGAAAAACTGTGAAAATTACTCTGAAAATCTCTTTAAAAGTCTGACAGTTTGTATTATGATAGATTTTCTTGTATATGAAAGATTTTCAGTTTTTCAGACTTAAATTATTGCGATGCTCTGAAAACTCTCTGAAACACTGAAAAACTCTGAAAATATCTGATAAAGTCTGTTACAGTTATTTAAAAACTATCATAGATGGGAATCGAATCCACGACCTGTGAAGCAGAAGTCTGAAAGTATAACCACTTTGCCAAAGTTGTTATACATTTAAGAGGAATCCAAAAGGTTTATCTCAAGTTGACATTTTTTATAGTAGTATCAGACTTTATCAGAGATTTTCAGAATAACTGACGGAGTTTTTCAGTTTTTCAGATTATTTCAGAGTTTTTCAGAATAATTTTCAGAGTTTTTATTTCTATAAAGGTAATCTTGAAAGTTATAATGAAATCAAAAATTGTAAAACAATGTTGGTTTTGTGCCCAGCAGATGAGAAATTTTTGAAGAGACCGACAATAGTTTTAGAAAATTTTAAAGAATTTAGAATGTATTAAAAGATTTTTTTTCTAATGGAATAATAGTTGAAACAGTTGTTAAAATATTTATTATTGATTCGTTTCTCTCAAAATGTTCTCATTTTTGGAACTAATGAATAACTCGAGTTTTTGAATAGGATTTGTACAGGGTTTTTGACATCCATATGGAATTGCATATTTATTTTATTTGTATGTATTTGTAGCTCCATTTGATAGCAAGTCCTAATCGTTTATATGCGGTTTTTGACATCGTATTTTATATGTATCTAATGGTTTCTAATGGAACCATTTGGGATGACTTCAAAGAGTAACAATTGTGAGTCTGCAGCTGCTTATAGCAGTCAAATTGGTGACTAGAAAAACAAACAGCAAAAATTGAATTTAATAAATAAAAATGGAAGAAATTGTTATTTATTCATACAAAATATATTATAAAAAAATGAAGCTGTCATACTGTAAAGTTGGAAACGAACAATTTTATATTGTTCCTAATGAGTGAATAATAAAGAATAGGCAATATAATTTGGACGATGTTGTTTAATTAAATGAAATATTATTAGAAATTAGATAAATTGTAGACATTACCCAGATAAATTATCGTTAAAAATCAAACCAAGACAAGATTAATATTGTAAATTACAGTGCTGACATGTATTTAGAAGGCTGATCGAAAAAGTACCTGGAATCTTAATATATCCATAATTTGTTCGAAAAATGTTTATTATGTATTCGATATCATTAATGTGTGTAACAAAACAAGATAAAAAGTATTTATATCCGTAACAAGTATAATGTATTTGTTTTGTATATCAAATACAGCTATTTTTATACATTTATCAATTCCATTTAAGTAAGAAATTCACTATGCTTTAAATATGAAGTAGGAAAAGTCGCGAAGGATCAAAAGTTCACAGCTAAGCAGAATCGGTTCTGTTCTTCACTGATACCGCCCACCAGTTATATACATGTGTAATTTAGTCACTATGTATCTGATTCTGTAAAGAAATTACGAGACAGTACTCGCCTTCCTTCAGTTAAATTTTTGTATATTCGTTTCTAGTTGTCATTTCTAACAGGGAAGCATTCGGTTCGGTTGTCAGAATAACGCTTTTCTAATTTCAAAATTTCTTGACTTTTCCACCTTTTCCAGTGTCATGGTTATAGATTTTCCAGATGTTTGCAGCTATTGAACCTACATTTTGCATCCAAATTAATCTCCCAATAAAATACATGTAAATGTAGGTATTTAATTTATTAATTCCAGATTTGGATTTATGACTTTCGAGTACAATACACCCAATCTTCAGTAATGAAAGTTTAATTAATAATTAAAAATAATATTCTTCTTTTATACAGCATTACAATTTGGCCAATTCATACGTGTTTTCATTAAATGTAAGTAAACCTATTAAAACTGTAAAAACTGTCAACTTTCCAGCCATTATTACTTGTTATCGATAACATATTTTGAAGGCAAAAATAATGCACACCGATTTTAGATGAAATACATATTTTTATTTAACAATTCTCTTGTAAACTATTACCACTGATACACAAAAATAAAATTCCTTCTCGGCGTATATCATATAAGTAGCTTACAAAATAAAACAAATTTTTAATATTAGTATAAAACGAACGCCATGAAAATAATATAATTTTCTTATCCGATTATTATCCTTTAACATTATTATTAATTTATGCGGCGAATTGTACAACTTAAAAGTACTGAGTATTTGGAAATCTCTTAACTAAAGAGTGAAAAATGAGAAAAACAAAACGCTGTCAAATGTGATGTGGTGATTCATGTTGAAATAGCAATGATTTTGCATCTCTTGGAACTCCATTCGATGGAAATCCACTATGATAAAATGACATCAACATTGTAAACGTGGTTTTACAAATTTGAAGTAATCGTCTGTGATTAGTTTTTCATAGACGAGCTCACTGCAATTGATGTCTCTATAAAGTTCCATGCCAAGGCACTCTTCATTCTGATTCTAAAATACAAGTTTAAGGACATTTAATATATAGTTATAACAATTTAGTTATAGTTAAAACAGTTTAGTTGACACTGTTTGTAATTTACATTCATATGTACTTAATTATAACCACATACCTTAATTTTAGCAAAGACCGATCTGTTACTGTATCCATCAAGAACTGTACCCACATGAGAAAGTGCTGATTGTGTTGGAGTGGTACATTTGATGTTCCAGTATTTGCAAATGTAACCAAGGTATGGCACATCCAACCAATTTGCATCCATTGCCCTTAAACTACAAAATATTTTTAAATTGTTACATTATATCAACAATTATAACTAATTTTAATTAATTAGGGCACACATTTGACGTTACACTAAAAATTATAACGCGTAAACCTTTCTTTATTATTAGCGTATTATTGCACGATAAATTAATTTACAAGGATTGTTCACAAGAAAAAAATAAAAAAATTTTCAATATATAAAAGTCAAATTTGTTTGCATAAATGGTTTGCCTTCGGGATAAATCCTGCTTTACAAGCAACCCAGAAAATAAATACGCAACATAGAAATTATAAAAACATCAACATAAATAAAACAACTACTTTTCCCATTATTTTTTCATTCCCTACTCTTATAGCCCGAAATATTTACAAAATTTGTACAGAATATGTACTAAAGATTAAAATATTTACATATCCTGTACATATTTAGTAATTATTCGTGCAATTAGGGTATTATTGTACTAAAAGGCTATTATTGTTAGGGTTTGTCATTAGGGATAAGATAAATCTATATTAATCTACAGGGTGATGTGTAGTTGCGCCATACTGATAAGCTTAGATAATGAACAGATAAGGTGTCATTTTATCTATCTAGTTGGGCCAAAGTGCTATGCAGTTGCGCTACAAGGTGATTAAGTAAATAATTAAGTATTTAATTGGCCAGATGCGCCAAAATGCTCCTGGGCGCCCAATTTTTTACTCATTTTTACCCAATTACCACCATTTCGTTCCAATTTTATACGACCACAATTTTACTAGATGGATTTTGTATAAACATTATCAAAAAAAGTTATGAGAAGTATTGTGAGAAAATACCAAGAAATGCTGAAAAAGTGTGTCTTTTTCGTGTTTTTTTTGTCACTCTATTGTTCTATAACTTTATATTAATTGCGAATAATCAAAATCTGTCTAGATAATTAAAAATAATGAATTTCAAAGTACATAAAAAACAAGTAAATCCCACAAAAATTATGCGCCTCCCCCCTAATTTTTGTGGGATTAAAGTTTTACTTTCGCATTACAATCTGTACAGTCAGAAATATTATAAAAATTTTCAGGGTGTCCAGCGATGGGCCATTTTAAAATTCAAGAGTTTTTCCAGGTTTTGCAAGGTATAAAATCATGATTTTCAAGGTTTTTTTTCATAAATTTAATCAGAATAAATAGTGACGTCTTTATGAATACGTATTCGAATACATATATATGTGTTGATGTTTGACAAAAATGGATTTGTCACTCTTGTTATTCTAATTCACTTCACATCATGTTGATTAAGATGGTGTGTCAAGCGAAGAGTAAGTTTGAATCGACGCGAAAGGGATGTTTAATTACACTTTTAAGGTGATGTCGAAAGGACTGAGCAACTCTGAATCGGCCATTTCACAGGAAACGTGATTTTTGTATAATAATTTATAAACTAAATAATAGTTTTGAGAACCGTGAAATCACGAGATTCTGTGTTAAACCAGGAATATTTCTGTAGATTTTGAACAAGATTGGTTGAATATTGAAGTCGTAATGAGGGAACGCGTTTTGAATGAAAAATATCTAACCCCAAAACCTTTGGACAAAACGCGTTCCCTAAATACGAAGTCA
>JABFPB010000992.1:0-29079 GCA_022817645.1 Ceratoteleas bidentatus | reverse complement strand
TTTTGAAACTTTAAACTCAGATATCTCGAAAACATGAATAAGTGACTTAACTGGTTTTTGCGGGAATCCACAGATATCAGAATCCATTTGTCAAAATGTGATGGTTTCGTCATTGACGTACGCGCTTTTCTATCAGGGTTAAACATAACGTACAAATGCTGGAAGTATTATGTAGAAATTTTTCTCGGTGTACTCTATAAGAGTCAAGGTTGAAGATTCCCTCGACTACGGCCCTGTCTTCGGCAAGCCTTCGCCTCACGGTGCCACTTCGCACTCGGGAATAATCACGTGCTTTCCGCCCTAGGTGCACAATGCGCTATTATATGGGTCCAAAGAATATGCTTCCCATAGAAGAAATGGCCCAAAACTGTGAAAAATTATAAAGGGCGGGTAAAAGACCGGTGCGTGCCCACTCCCGGATTGAACAAACTAACGTTAAAATTAGCATTTTTCAATGAAGAGTATAAAAATGAAACAGCGTATTTAATATTAATAGTATAAAAATACGATAACAATCTAGTTAATGTTATCAATCTAAATCTAGTTCTAAAATAATTTTTTTTCTTTTAATCAATTATTTGCCTATTTTTATTAAATTAGCGCGTTAAAAAAGTTTTCGTTGTGTTGCTTGTGATAAGTTTGGCAAGATCAAACAAAGCCGCACCTTCAACGCCAAACTTAAGATTGCTCAACAAACACTTTTTTCTATTCCAACTTTGGATTCATTTTGCAGTAAAGTCCACTATCCACCAAAAATATTACTCAGACATTCAGCTCATCTTAAAACGTTTGTCCATCGAACCGTTTTTATAAATAAAGCACAGTCTCGCATACAAATTTAATTAAAACATTCGATTTCTTTGAAAATATGCGTTATCACTTGTAATGCTTTATACAAATTAAATAAATAACAATTGTTTCCATACTTTACATATACATATTTTCAAGACAAAAAAATATTCGCTCAACTCGATACAAATGCTCCTCAATTGTAAACAATAACAAACAAATGTCTTGTTTGTTCAACCCCATCTAGCGGTTTACCGCTGCAATTCCTCGCCAGTAAACCGCTTGACGGAATCAGTTAATTTCTCCGAGTCTTTGTTTTGAAGAAATAACTGCACGAGTCGTCCGTAAAAGAAGAAACTGTCTCGCCGAGTGTGTTTTAGAGCACGTTCAAACACGTCTGATATGGAGACGTTTATCGGCGAGCCTATCGATAATTAAATGTTTACACGTAACATTCAAAACGCATGAAAATGTCACGCGAGAACGAGCGGGAGATTTATTGTGGGGAGATTAAACTGTATTATTTTCGTCGACCAAAGTGCCGGCTCGACTGATACGGGGTTCAATATAATTGCGAATCTGCAATTTGTTGAAATTGAAACCGAACGTCGAAAGTCGAACGCGACCGACAACCTTTGATCCGTCTCAGCGCTGCACGCGCAATTAGCGAAAACAAGCGCGTGATATTTTTATCGGGAAGCTTCGGCTTTTTTACTGCACGCGCCGCTCGAAAATTGTATGACAAAGTGGGCAATGTAAACACGCGCGTGTTTGTGTTGTTGTCCTTTAGCTGTAGGAGTTTTTTCCCGATAGGACACTCCTGAACGCTAATCAGCCCGCGCAAGGTTATCGTCCATTCGTTGGAACACATCATTGGGAAGATAAACACCGCGTTTCTATTGCACAGTAATTTGTGTGAAACCGATCTCACGTACTGCGCGATTGTTTGGTTTACCGAGGCGAAGGATAAACGCGATTCGCGACAGTATTTTCGCGTGATTACGGTTTTGATACATGAAGATTGTTTGGCGTTATCGAAATACGCCGAACCGCTACCTCTTGCAGCGCAAAAAAATCGACCTACTGTGGCAGAATTTGTTAGTTACTAGTGGAAAGCAATAATCAGAAAAACAAATATGTGTTACATATTCACAAAATCTACTAAATCAAATTTGTATTAATTTTTAAAACATAACTACGCATGTAGAAATGTTATATAGGAGACATATATGTTGCATATATGCCATTTATAAAAATGTATATGTATTGCACAAACATATATGGCGCATATAAAACAGCTTTATATGCAACATAAAACTTGCTTCTATTTCAAGTGCCGCGTATGTGGCATATATATCACATATATGGCCCCTTAAATGATAAGCCGAAAAAAACATGTGGCATATAGGGCGCCATATACGTGACATATACGCTACATATATAAGACATATGTCCCCTACAATTTTTTTTACGCGGGTAATGCTTTTTTTATTTATTTATTAATTCAAATCCAGAACTTAGAGGGTAGATGGCGGTTGTATTAAATGAAACTCGGTTATCGAAATTGGCACTTGTACTCGCTGAATAAGTTGTGTTGTTACGTCTCGCGTCACAGAGGTTTTTTTCTCGGAATACAGTTTTTAATTAAAATTCACCGCGTAGATGATCGATAGTCAAACCGAGTATAATATTTCGTCGCTCATTATCTAAGCGAGCATGGCTTCCTTCAGCTAACGTAAATGAATATTCTGCGAAATTCGGCCGAGCGCTTCCGAGTACACACAAAATCGCAAACACGATTATCGGACGACTCTGGGCCTCGCGTGTTAAGTACAGTTGAATTCGCTAAATTATCATTAGAAAATTGCTGGAGCTGGTGGATGATTCGGCCACTTGAATAATTGTTAACTTTTAGGTTTAGAACGTCGCATTTCAGGGTATATTGTAAGTGTATGTTGTGAAAGTTGACAATTTCTGAACGAGTAAGAGGTTGCAAATTCCGCACGTGTTGCATACGATTTTTTTGGTAGAAGTGCAAGATAAGAGGTATTTTCGACATATTTATAGCGGTTAAATTCACGATGTTAGAGAAATGAACTTTCCATTTCTCGATTATATGAAAGGAAATTCGATACTCCATTGTGTTCTTAACTCTTACAAGGAAAAACATAAAGAAACATTAATCGATTGTCACTACAAATTTTGTATGTCAGGAGGAATTTTTTTGAGGAGAAATTGTGCAATTTCTTAATCTCCATTGGCAAAAAAGTTTGAATTCCTTCCAATTCATGTTTTTTGACATTCGAAAAGACACGTTTTTAATTTTTGAATTGGAACACTGATGTCTCTTACGAAGACTAGAACATCTCAAAATTTGGGAGATTAGGACTTCTCAGTGCATTGCTAACCGATTCCCGAGTTTAGCGCTCTCCCCTTCACATGACAGGTCCCGGTTACGCCATTATCGACTTTTGTTCTATTTCATAAATTTGTGTTCTTTTATTTGTAAAATAGTAAATATTTCGTAATTGTGCGTTGTGCGTTACTGATGAATGTTTCAAAATATGTAAACATGTTTTATAATAAAACATAAAGGTGTAATTTGCAAACGTATCGTAACCTAGATGTCGAGGTTACGATATACGTAGTTTGCAAATTACTCTTTCACTATTGTAATAAACAATATTTTCGCGTTTCAAAACATTATCTCCTGTAATCACAAAATGACGCTTTGATTCGTTTTTTTTATTTTTTTGAAAGATTTCTTATTTTACGAATAATACAAGAAACATTATTTTTGGCGCGAAATGGCGATTTAAACTTCTTCTGTCCATTCGACATCACCTTAACATGTTATTAGGGTTTATCTAATAACATAAACATTAAGCTCTAGCGCATGCAAAACTGAACTTGTGCATCTGAGAAAACGTATACAAACTCGAAATCGGTTAAATGGAGATGTCCTAATCTTAAACCAAAGTTTGAGATGTCCTAATCTTCATAAGAGGCATCGATATTCGCTTGATTTGACTTTCAAAGAAGTCCATTTCAAACGGTTTGAATGCATGCGCGATTTAGCTCAAAATTCAGTTCTATTCCGTCCATTTCTACGCAGTTTTCTTGGATTGCTTAGAAATCCAAGAAAAAGAATTTCTTGCATGCAAAAATGTATTTGTCGTTCTCTAATGTATCGTTTACAGAGACATCAAGGTTTTTTTATATTTTACATACATAACAACATTCTCCACAAAAAGTTCAGAATCACGCATATCTCTCACACGAGACAATGGAATTATACACTTGATTGTTGTAACAGGATCCTCCCTTTAAAATGATTACAGTGTCAAAATATTTTATAAACACAACATTCTCGTGAGTCTGTCATTTGCGCCTATAACAACAGAATCTTCGCAGAATTTATCCATCTAAAAACCATTCATTCTTTTTGCAATCTCTCAACGGTTTCATACATAAATGGAAAATGTTTTGAATTTGGAATAAAAATGGCATTTTTATGACAGTGTTTGCAACTAGTTGTCGACAAAATTATCAATACAAAATTAAAGTTAAAAAGGGTATCAAATAAAATTTTATGAAATAACGATTTAAAGTTTAGATCTTTCTCAACTATCTTATATACAAACGAAAAAAAAACAGTTATTTAACTTCAACAAATTTCTTTTCAATCAATGTACAGGATGGTTAAAAAAGTATATTTAAGTAGAATTCAACAAAAACTATGATGTTTGCGCGAAGTCCCCTTAATTCACTGATATCATTCTAGCGCAACCGCGGTAATTGAATTATTCAGTTACATAATTATTCTTGATTGCGCAAGTGTGCGTTGCCGCAAATAGAAACAGCCGAAACTCGTTGTTGTCACGGTACAAAAAAAAGGAACGATAAACGAGCGAGCGAAAGAAAGGAACGGTCGTTTATTAAATCTTTTATGCTTTCCCGTCGGCGGGTCTTCAGATAATTCCCCCAAAAAATCTCGCGCCACACAGCGCGCGTGTGAATATTAAAACCGCGTCGTTCTTCCGGACGGCCGTTTTTCATCGCCGTCAAAACGCTCTCGAAAACTGTCCGCTGGATATGCCGCTCGCATTTACCTTTTCGTGAAGATGCGAGTTTCGGTCATGGACGATTTCAGAACCGCGGCGCCGTCCTCCGACATGGTTCCTGTTTGCCGAGTTTCCGGTTCGAGTCTGTACGTCGGATCGCGGTTCCGTTTTTACATGCTTATTACACCATTTTCCCAACTCATCTGAAACAAACAATCATCAGTTAATTTATCGTCCTGATGGCACTTTGTCGATGCACATTAGGGTGATGTTAGATAATATCCGATTCCTACGTTATCGGCATTTAGGGGATTTCTCATAATTTAATTAAATGTCTGAAAAACTGTAATAGATATAATAAAACAGTTAAATCAATCAGCTGTTGAATGTACAACGAACATTTTGCCAAATTTCGAAGAATATCGGTTATTGTTAGGCTTACGCGTTTTGTCCAAAGGTTTTGGGATTAAATATTTTCATTCAAAAATGCACTAGAAAAAAAGGGTCTCGCTGGTGTTTAATTTTGAGACATTAAAACATCTTTGGTGTTTCTTCTGGGTAAATCGTTTTGCTTTTAGAGGTTTTTCTTTCTACTATGTCAAAGTGTTTCAAAATGAGACCTGTTTTTGTGGTGTGCCTTCCCTCACTACGACTTCAATATTTAATTAATGTTGTTCAAATTTCACAGAAATATTCCTCATTTGACAAAGAATTGTATTATATCAAAACTACAATTTAGTTTAAGAATTATTTTATAAATTCACTTTTGGTACAAAATGCTAATTTATAGTTGCTCAGTCCGTTTAACATCACCTTAACCAGCAGTTATTCCAACGAAGAAGCTTCACTACGAGATTAACGGATTATCCGGATTTGCAAAATGATTTCGATTTTTTTGTGTAGTACCGAAACTAGGCAATCTTGGTTATTAAAGATGGTGCCCTCAATTTAATGTTAATCTGGCGATACTTTTTATTTTTTTTTTATTGGTCTACGTCGTTTACAAGTACTACCACTGTTAACAAGAAGAAGACCTGTATGATTAAGGCATGAATAAGGTCTGTATGATTAAATTTATAAACTTAATCATACTAATCTTATAAACTTGAAAAAATCTAAATTCATCTCACTCTAACTAGCTATAGCTATTTACAGTTTAGTTTCAGATTATTAGAAATAGTTCAGATATTAGAAGTAGTAGAATAGATTATCAGATTATTAGAAGTAGTTCAGATATTAGAAGGAGTAGAATAGTATAGGATAAAAGAAAAAGAGAGTAAAAAAGAGGCTAGAAGAGAGAAGGAAATTAGAATAAAACGATTTTGGTATAACAATTTGGACAATTTCTAAAAGTCAAAAATGTATTTTAATTTGGAGCATGTTTTAAAGTTTTTGTATTTAAACAATCTTGAAAATTTTAATACATTTTACAAAAATGTGTAAAATTGTTTAAACAATTTAAAAATAAAACAAATTATCAAACTTTTCCGTTATCTTGGGGGGCTGTGCCCCCAAACCCCCGAAAAGCGCTGAAAAGCCCCTAGGCCCGACCGGGGCTCCGCCCCTGGACTCAGCCGCCGTTTTGTCTCGTGAAGCACAAAAGTTTCCGTGCAATTGTTGTGAAATGTATCGTACGCGTTACGGGCGTAAAGCCTTTACTGACTCGTGTGGAATTAGCTGCAAACTTCACACGAGTCAAAACTGAATGTTATGAAAGTATTTTTTTTGCAAAGTGAAACACCAGGGCCGGATTGAAAAATTGTGTGCCCCTATGTCAGTAAGATTTTGCGCCTCCCGCCATATAAAAAATAAAATTTCTAACAAAAAATAATTTGTAATAATTTTTTCCACTTTTAGTTGATGTCAGTACTTGCGTTTAAGGCTGTTCCGAACGCGTTATTACCGACATTACAGATTTCTTAAAATACGACCATATGAACAATTAATCTCAAATTCAACGATCGTAGCGAGATTTGTTCACTTTTTTTACACGTTCCTATCAGAAAAAATCTATCGATTATATTTAGCTGAAACCATAAAAAGTAAACTAGTTTTCAATGTGGCAAAAATCGTAGTTTCCAAAATACGCTGAAATTCTTTGTTGAAAGTTATGTTTCAAATCTTGAATACATTCTCCCACGAGTACACAATCTGACTACGATCGATTTTTTGCTTACAAAATGTTGTTATTGTTTTTATTAAAAAGTCACTAACTCCGTTGCATATGAATTACAGGAAACTTTTTGCTTAGTTATATTGTATACAATATTGCTATATAATTTAACTAAGCAAAAGATCTCCTTATTTATATTACCGCGTTGACCCAGCAGGAATGTGTTCGAGTTATACTCGTAAGATCACGGGTTCAAGTCTCAGTGGTGGTTTTGATAAAAAAAATTAATATACATACACATATATTCTGTGGTCAATATGTAGTTTTACTATTTCTTTTGAATTTGATGTCAACAATGCAAAATTTCCTATCAGTTATCTCTATCCACGGATGAATAACTTGATAAACTTGACATAACTCACTCTAAACACAGAACAAGCGACATTGACGTTGTCGGGGTCATACATATGGATGTGCGAATTCGGAATAGTCGATCCTTTGTAGTAAGTCACCATCTCGTATTTGGGCACATACTCCATACATTTGCCTCTTGTCTTTCTTGTGAGGGTAGCCATGATGGTACCTTCCGGTGACCTCTCGTGACTGTTGAAATAATTTTGCGCAAATTCAACAATGTCGTGATAAGTTTCGCCTTCCGGAACCTCTTTCTTCTCCTCCAGTTCCATCAACTTCTTCTCCACTCGGAACTTGCGCCGCTGCTCGCGCTCCGGATGTTGTGTTTGCTGGACCTGCTCTTTCTGATGATTTGAGTTCTGCTCGTGAACATGCAATTGTTGCGCAATTGGTACTGAATGACTGCTGTATGAATAATTATAATTGTAATGTGCATGGTGTTGAGTGGCGTTTCTCGACTCTGGCCTGGCAGGGGAATTCGTAGCAACGGATTCCTTGACTGGCATAATTTGCGGAGAACCGCCATTAATATCCCTGCTCACGTGATTCGAATTTCCGTTCATGACGATCGGACTGGTCGGACCATTCTCTTCCCTCGGCAAAACGGATTCATAAATTGGTTCGCCATTGATGTCCAATTTGGATTCTCGTTTAACTCCGTTGGAAACGGGTAACGGGGGAGGCGGTGGAGGTGGTGGTTCGGTAGGCTCTGGAAGGCTTGGCAGACCAAGTTTTGTAGCGCAAGTTGTACGTTGATCCGGCAGATCCAAGCTAAGCAATTTCGTTTCCATCGATCTTGACGCTTTCATCTTCAGTTCTTCTTGAATCACCGTTTCCAACTCGACATCCAAGTCCTCGACTAATTCGTTCATCTTTTCACCGATTTCTTCCAGAATCTGGTTACTCTTAGTAGACTGGACATCCGATAAGAAGGAGAACAGATTGTCTAAGTCGACGGATTGGATCTCTGTCGTTGCCATTTTGGAGTTCATCTGTTCGGCAATTTGACTCAGTGCAGCAATTTCTTCTTGAGCTTTCCTGCAATGATTAAACGAAATTGAAAAATCCTTATATGAGTGCAGTACATAAGGTAATTTTTTATAAGTATAATGGTAGAAATTATAGTATAATGGTTAATTATTTCAAATTTCATATGAAGGAACCCTTATAGAAATAAATCTCTGAAAACCTCTGACAAAAGTTATGAAAATCGCTGAAAAGCTATTCAGAGCTTTTCAGAAAAATTCACTTTATTCAGAAAGTGTAAAAGAAGTCTAACATTACCAATTATGACCAATGAGACCTATTCAGAGAATTTCAGACATTATTATCCTAAGATTTCCTGATGGGAACAAATATAATACATTCTGATAATGTCTGAAAATTTCTCAAAATTTCTGAAATTATCTCGAAAATTCCGAAAATATCTCACATTGGTTTCCGATAGGAACTGTTAGGAAGCTCCGACAGTATCTTATATATGTACGGTTTCCAAAAAGTGTGGAAACGCTTGAATATCTCGAGAAGATCACATCCGATTACAAAAAGAAAATAACAATGTTTCCTTATTTTTTGAAACCTCTTCAGTCATGATATGTAAACTAGAATGTGCCAAAAAAAAAAAAGTTTATCGATTCTTCTCATAATATGTGAACATGTATGTTATAGCACGTTCAATTTCATGAAGGTTCGTCAAATTTCAGCTCAATCGAAGGTTATTTAGAGGTCGAGCTATTCAAAAATGTATTTTTTTCCGCTTATGCTTGGGTTTTCAACACATATAAATTCACCCATTAACTCTACATCTTTGTACGTCGACTTATTATTACAATTTCATCGAAAAACATTATATTTAGGATATTTAAGCACTTTGAACCCGGTGTGTGTAGAAATATTTCGAATATCGCTCGGTTTTTCATGACTGGTTTCTAACGAAATTTCGTCATTCCACACACCAACTGAATTTTTTACGCTCTATGTGGAAATCTATTCGATTGTTTGCATTGGAATAATAGATAATCTATTAAAGAAGAACTTAGGAGCATATTCCACATTGATCGTTTTAATTAAGAGTTATGCAATTTTTTCCAAAATACCTCAAACAGCGATTTTTGGCTTAATTACTAAAATGACATTCTTCTCATAATTTTGCATAATATTTCAATGTAAACGATTGTTTTAGTGTATAAAAGGTTCATGTAAACTACAAGAAAGAAAATATGAGGCAAAAACAATTTTTTGTAGAAGAATAAAGGTATGAGCAAATTGAAGATTTTCAATGCTCCGAATTAAACTAATTAAAAGGGATTATTTTTGTTAAAGTTTGTAAACTTTAACAAACCGGGTCGCCAATTAGCGACCCGGTTTTATATTGTGGATGCGCCCGCCGAATTTTGAATTCGGAGGTGGGCGCGCGTGACAGGCGGCGCAGATGACTTGCAAACGTAAACAAACCGATTTTTCGAGTTCAGTAGTGTGATCTCGTATTTTGAGCAGTAAATAGCATAAACCCGACAATGCCACGTCGAAAAGTGATCAACTATTTTCTGGTTGGACAAGAAATTGTTCATCTCGAAAGTGCACGACTGCCTTCGAACCGACAAGTTCTGAGTTTGTTTCTACATTCCCATCTTACGCTCAAAAAAAATCCGTTTTGCTGCAAAGTCTGTGATAGAGAAGACTTTTGAGATTTACAATCAACACAACGTCCCAATAACTGCTGCAGCAAATGCTGAAAATAAACTCATTTCATTGCATCGCAGTGGGCTTAATGCAAAAAAAGCAAAACTAAACTGCAGAACAAAGAGATCCCCAAAAAAGTGTCAATCTTTACTTCAAAGTTGGATTTACTGTTTGACGTGACGCCACGAAACGTAACAAACATTATCAAAGATGAAACGGTGAAGCAGTTTTATCTTTCACACTATCGAAGTGTCGTTTTGCGCCCCAGACGTTTGACTTCGAAACGGGACGGTAAGTTCAACTACATAAATTTCAGTTTCAATAATTAATAAGAAATGGAACTACAAAAGTTATTGTTTATACATTATCAATCTATAATAAGTAGAAATCAATCTCATTCATTTTGAATTTTATAATAGAAATAGTAATTATTAAAAACCAATTACCCCAATAAAAAAATATGACACGATATTTGTGCAAACTTTAGAAAATTATATTTTAGATATTTTTCTTATAGTAATATTTATTCAGTTGAATATCCAAATGATAAATTAAATAATATCGCTTATTATATTTCTAGACAATATAACAGCTCCTAGAACTAGTTCGGCATCGCAACACCGAGAACAAACATGACAAGCGACATCCCAGACACTCTCTGGCCTCAGTATTTCGAGACAACAACACTTGAGTTATGAAGGTAAAGTTAACTACATTTGTCATACATTATTCGTTTCCAAATAGTAAAAATTAAAATTCATTCCCATTCATTTTGCGTTTTTACAATAGAAATCGGAACTATAAAAAAGTTACCCCAGTCAGAAATAATACACAATATTGGCGCAATATTTGCAACAATTAAATTACTTATGGTATTTCCTCAAATGCAAACTCATGCAACTTAAACGGAGCATTAGACAATATATGTGATTGGACTATTGTATTTTAGATCACATTTTAGTGATTGGGACATTTACGAAGTTGAATGGTCAACTGGTAAAACAAATAACATCTCAATTTCTATTTATAGACAATATAACCCTTCCCGGAACCAGTTCGCAATCGCTGCAATCAGAACAATCACAACAAGCGATATCCCAGACATTCTCTGGCCTCAGTCTTTCGTCTTGCATCGAATCGTCGGATGATGCTGCCTCGCCGTCACAGCCTTAAAAACAATCGAAAATAAATGTCGTTACACGAGGTGTTGCTATGGCGTTAGATCGGACCAATACCAGTAGCAGAGACGTATTCTATATTTTAAGCGAGACCGTCAAAGCATTGGGTGTAAAACTTGAAGACACTAATTGGAGTCACCGGACAATCCATCGAAAAAGGGAGGAATTCAGAACGGGAATCGCGATGGAATTGAAAGATCGATTTTTAGCAAAAAATGTTTAACTGTTCACTGGGACTCTAAGCTACTGCTGGATATACTTGAAAAAGAGCAAGTTGACAGGTTGCCAATAGTTGTTAGTAGACTTGATGGTATGGAGGAGCTTTTGGCAGTTCCGAAAATCGAGTCGGGCATAGGAGCGGCACAGGCAAATGCAGTATTCGATATTCTTCAAGAATGGCAGCTAGATACTGTTATTAAAGCAGTTTCTTTTGATACAACGGCAGTCAATACTGGTATAAATTTAATAGTTATTTATGTATAGTTTTATGCATTAGGCAATGATTAATTACAGCCCAATGGGGGTAATATAGCACGCATTATTTCCGCTCAAGGGTCGTAATAATTATTTCCTCACTGTGAGGAAAAATATCGTACTTCACATGTGAGAGAAGTAAAATGCTCCTCTAACTCGTGTCTGATTGGCCACTCGCTTCGCTCGTGGCTAATTAGACACTCGTTACAGAAGCATTTTACTTCTCCCACTAGTAAAGTAATATACTATTGTCTATTCACACTCTAAGAGCATAAAAACTATTAATTGTATTGTCTAATACAATTAGAGTAATTATAATGTTTCATTGTTACAGGCAAAGAGAGAGGGACGTGTGTACTTTTGGAACGGATGCTTGATCGTGATCTGTTATTTTTGCCCTGTCGACACCACATACTGGAAGTTGTTTTGAGAAGTCTTTTCGACAAAGTCTTTGGCCCGACTTCCGGACCTGATGTAACGTTATTTAAACGTTTCCAGAACGAGTGGAAAAGCATAGATAAAACTTCATTCAAGAATGGGTTGTTGGATCCTGAAGTTTGTGCTGTTTGTGCTCGCGCCAATAAAATTGGATGTTGCCTCCTATGTTTCGAAGCAGTTGCAGGTAAATTTAAAAATAGTTTTTCCTACTTGTGTTCGAAACAGAAAATCAAATAAAAATAATGTAGTCCTAAAAATACAATACAAACTTATTACTTGTCATTCACGAAATTTTTTTGTTGTTGGGAATCGTTATGGACGTCTAACCAGGATTAGTACACATTTTAAAAATGTATTAAATATTTTATATTCCAGGAGCACCACCCCAGGGCAGATTATAAGGAACTGCTGGAACTGGCGGCCTTGTTCTTGGGGGATGTGCCGCGTGAGGATTACACGATCCCGGAAAGCTCCCGGTGCCATGCACCATGCCAGATTGATGTCCAAGGCCATCTACTCAATCAAAATTTTCCTGTTTAGGGACGAATTTCATCTCAGAAAATCAGAAGAAGATGGTTTGCGGAATGTCTGCATTTTTGTTTTAAAATTCTATGTAACCTCTTGGTTTACCGCACCTTGCGCGCTATCGAGCCCTTGGAATGATTTCCAATTGATTCAGAGCCTCATTGAATTTTACGATGTAAATGCAGGCATCGCTTCTTGTGCGCTCAAGAAAATGGCAAACCATCTTTGGTATTTGTCCGAAGATCTGATCGGGTTCGCTTTTATCGATGATTATGTGCCGATTCACGTTAAAGACAAAATGTCTTTGGCAATTAAGTCAAACGAAGGCGCCGACGAACCAGCTAAAAAACTGACCATGAATCCAAATGTTAAAGCATGTTTGGATATGTGGAAAGTTGTCGAGCTTAATGAACTTGTCACTACTGATTCTCGGAAACTTTTTAATCGTTTCAATCTGAACTGTGATTTCCTTGACATTGATTCTGTTTTGTGGGAGAACAACGAGAATTATTTAGAAGCAAAAAGGGTGTTATCATCTTTGCGCGTGGTCAACGACGCAGCGGAAAGAGAAGTCGCGTTAATCACAAAGTTCAATTCTTCCCTCACTAAGTGCGAAGAACAAAAACAATATTTGCTGTAAGTTGTCAAGGAGCACAGAAAAGCGTTTCCAACTGCGAGAAAATCATTGTAAATTTCAAGTTTGTAAATTCACATTTTTATAGTAAATTCAACTAAGGTTAAGAAAAAAATTGTTTTTGCCTCTTAATTTCATTCTTGTAGTTTACATGAACCTTTTATACTCTAAAACAATCGTTTACATTGAAATACTATGCTAAATGATGACAAGAATGTCATTTTAGTAATTAAGCCAAAAATCGCTGTTTGAGGTATTTTGGAAAAAATTGCATAACTCTTACTTAAAACGATCAATTGCTGTGGAATATGCTCCTAAGCTTTTCTTTAATAGATTATCTATTATTCCAATGCAAAAAATCGAATAGATTTCCACATAGAGTGTAAAAAATTCAGTTTGTGTGTGGAATGACGAAATTTCGTTAGAAACCAGTCATGGAAAACCGAGCGGCATTCGAAATATTTCTACACACACCGGGTTCAAAGTGCATAAATATCCTAAATATAATGTTTTTCGATAAAATTGTAATAATAAGTCGACGTACAAAGATGTAGAGTGAATGGGTGAATTTATATGTGTTGAAAACCCAAGCTTAAGCGGAAAAAAATACATTTTTGAAAAGCGCGACCTCTAAACAACCTTCGATTGAGCTGAAATTTGACGAACCTTCATGAAATTGAACGGGCTATAACATACTAAATTATGAGCAGGATCGATAAACTTTTTTTTTTGGCACAGTCTAATGTAAACATCGCCTCCACCCCCATGGGGAGTGGGGCGGGGGTGAGTCTTGAAAACTTAAATGGGAACACCTATTTTGTATGGCATTTTTCAATTCTCCTTAAAAAAACTGTTCTCAAATTGCAAATTTCACCGCCCCCCACCACCGTCTCCTCTTGGCGGTGCAAAGAGGGAAAATTGCACATGCCCGCAGAAAAACGATAGCACATTATCGCACAAACGAACAATTTTCTGTCTTTGTTCTCCACCTAATTTTTTTCTGTTTCTAAAATTGTCCGCCACCCCCTCCGCCCCACCTCCCTTAAGGGTGGAAAGAAAAACAATGGCTAATTTGTGCGAAGTCTGGGGTCCTTGATTTGGGTGAGTCCCCCGCCTCTCACCATTGGTATGCTTGATTTGGGTGAGTTCCGTCGCCTCTTACCATTGGGATGCTAGATTTGGGTGAGTCACCTCGCCTCTCACCTTGGGGTGCTGAGTTGAGTTGAGCATTTTACTTAATCGAATGCTCAAATTGTGCACCTTCAGCTACTTGATAGTGTCCTAGTTGTGCATACATGTTATCAGTCACAGTTTTTTTGCAGAGTTTATGATGTTATTGTAATATTCGAACTTTGTAATATTCTTTCCCTTAATTCATTAATGTTCGCAGATTTTATTTTTTACATTTTCTGCGGGCATGTGCAATTTTCCCTCTTTCCACCCCAAGAGGGGTCGGGGATGGGGGGGGGGCGAAATTTGCAATTTCAGAATTGTTTTTATGGAGAACGCATAAATGCAATAAAAAGTAGGTGTTCCTATTCAAGTTTTCAAAACCCGCCCTATCTCCGGGTTTTTATAATCGGATGTGTCGTTGTCGAGATATTCAAACGTTTTCACACTTATTGGACACGCTGTATAATATTAGGCTGGTCCTTATTTTGATAAAGTTCGAATCTTCTATTGCCCGCACCAAAGTCGCTTGTAAATCCTAAAAATATAAGTTTTTCCAAAATATTAGCCCAAAATATTCATCTTATTTGCGATTAGGCAAGGGTCGTGAAATGAACACGCCGAAATTTTTGGATCGAACAAAAGAGCATATTATCAAGCAAAACGGGCTTTTACGACAATAGGCGATGGCGAACTGTGACCTGTGAGCCGATTGGCGTGCAAATGTAGCGGCGTGATAGGTGGAGCCACCGATCAAGACTCGCACAGTGACCGTTATAAATCGTACGACAACACTTCCCCTCGTGTCTTGAATCATTGACGTTCGTCCAGCGAAGAAGTCATTCCTGTGTTTCTCACGCATCTGTGGCGCTTTACACGGGACTAACCCTTTGTGAAAACATCGGCGATCTACTGTTCCGAGGAAATATACTTGATATCAAATCAGTCGTTTTGGATGATCTTCCTGACGAAATGGTGACGAAGGTCAATACGTTTCCTCCTCGAATGGTATACGGTGTTCCCAGCTAACTTATTCGCGCTCTAGTTGCCGTAGTGTTTCTTCATGTTGCCTGACTTAATCCCGTGTTCTTGGAGTAATCGCCTGAGGTAGATTAATTTCTTGGAACATTCTGCGAGCGCCATGTACTCTGCTTCGGTTGTAGAAAGAGCCACGGTTGATTACTTCTCGGCGTCCAACGAAATTGCACTGCCGTTCTGGAGAAAAACGTTCCCCGTGTATGGCCGTCGATCATCGTGACATCCTCCTCAATCAGCATTAACCTACCCCTCGAGCGACCTATCCCTCGCCACGTATAGTAGTCCAAGCTTCGACGTTCCTTGCAGGGAACAGGAATGACTTCGTCAGGGAGGACTCTTTTTGCCGCTCTCCATTGCTTCTCTAAGTAGGCATCGCTGAATTGTCCCAAGTAACTGGAGACATATGTCACGTCGGATCTCGTGCGCGTTGCTAAATAGTTGATTGCCCCTACCAACTGCCGATATGGTAACTGTGAAGTGTCCTCGCTTGATCCATTTTTCTTCTTCAGCTTGATGCTTAGGTCGATGGGACAGGTCAACCGCTTGCAGCTGGTCATTCCGAACAGGTTTAGTATTTCATGTATATATCTTGATTGATGCATCCCATTCTTTTGTTCGAACGCGACTCCCAGGCAGTACTTGGCAGATCCCAGTTCCTTCAGCGTGAACTTCCTGGTTAGCTTCTCTATGAATTTCTCGACGTCTGGATTTCTCGACGTCTGAACTCCTGGTGGCGACAAGAAAGTAATCCACGTATACCGCAACGAGCATGGCATCTTGCCTCAACCCAACCTGGTAGAGACATGGATCACACTTTGTCGTACCAGCTAGCTTCTCTCAGTGTTCAATCCAACATGTGATGCTGCCTTCTCCCAGCTTGACGCAGGCCGTAGAGCGGCTTTTTCAAAATGCATACTTTGGTTCCGCTGCAAAATGTCCCGAGCATGTCCATCGCCTTCGATGATATGTCCTTGCACTCTCCAGAACTTGAGATTCCTTCGAGAATTTCCTTGGTGTCTTTGGTGGTTCCATGAACGTTTCTTCAAGCTCTCCGTTCAAATAAGCTATTTAAATATCAAATTGTCGCAGTTCTAACCCGTGCTGGGCTGCTAACGATGCTAGAAGACGTATCATCCCAAACCGAGCTGCGTCACGAACCGTGCTTTACGTTTCTCCACGCTTCCGTCAGAGTCGTGCTTGTTTCGCAAAACAAAACGACGCGCAATCACCTTGCTCAACTTTGGGCGATTGACGAATAATACGACACAGTATCGTTTCGTATTATCGACGAAGGCTCTCTTTTGATTGCGTCTCACAATAGTGTTGCATCCTCAGTCTCCACAGCCCGACGGATAGGAATCTCCGAGAGCAAAGACGAGTCTGCTTGCTCCATTTCTGCCGCTGGACTTGCGGATGGACGATACTCCAGTCTGGGACTGCCTATCATACCCGTTTTAATCTTTTTAGGGCCCTGGTCCTCTCTTCAATTGTTTGTGTCCACTCTCCCGGGTCACCCTATTCTTCCTCTGAGTGTACTCTGGATCGATCATGTTTCTTCGAACGAACATGTCAAATTCATGTGGACATTTCCCGAGGTCCTGTCGAGATAAATTACTCCGGAACCAAATAATTAATGCAAGGCATCTCACCAGTCCATGCATCGAAAGGCGTTCGACCATTCAAAGCCTTTGTTGGTAACCATTTTTTGGCAGTGTTCCCCGCCTCTGCCCAAAATATGTCAGGTAATTTTGCTTCGGTTAGCATGCATCTTGCAGCCTCTATTGAAGTTCTATTTTTCCTCCCCGCGATCCCATTTTGTTCTGGATTATACGGAACCGTTAATCTTCTCGTAATTCCTCGACCCTTCAGGTCAAACTCACGGCTCGTATATTCCCGACCATTGTCAGACTGAAGACATTTCACTGGCTTACCCTTCTGTTTCTCCACCAGAGCGATGTAGTCGACCGTCTCCTTGAATACCTCGGCCTTCAATTTTAGGAACCGTACTTTGCACTACCTGGTACTATCGATAAACTCGAAGAAGTACTTCGCGCCTCCGATGGACGTCGTCCCCATTGACCCCCACACGTCCGTGTGCACCACCTCCAGGGTGCTGGTTGTCCTGAACGAGGCTCGCGGGAAAGGAGGGCTGGGCATCTTCCCTCCAACACATCCTTCAGAGAAATCCCATAAACATGACCCTTCCTAACTGTGTATTGCAAATCCCTTGTGATGGTATGACTCATTCGACGATGAAGTAGGTTAAGGGAAATTACGTCCGTCTTTGAGGTTGTTCCAGCGAATTGTCCGTTCTGCGCAGATGTTCCCACGTATTACAAATCTCCTCTCCTGCCAGCTTGTACACAGGTATTCCCGTCTGAATCTAAAACTACAGCTAACCTTTCTGTGAAAAAGACCTCATTGTCAACAAACTTACTCACAAACAGCAGGTTCGTCCTCAGATAAGGAACATATAGTGCATTCTTCAGATGAATGAAATGCTTTACTCCGTCCCTGGTGGCCGTTATGAATAGGTCCCTCGCCGACAGTCCTCGTAGTAGAGTTGCTCGCGAGATTCAGCTTCCCTCCCTCTTTCAATGCTGACAACGCCAACACGTTGAATGAGGTCTGCTCCACGCGTTTAGTTTGATGACTTTTCCCCACGTATGGGCACTCCCTTTTCAAGTGGTCTGTTTGTTTACAAACGAAGCACCGGTTCCTTCTTTTTCCCATGGAATTTGCCCGAATTTCTGACCATCATGCAGCGTTCTCTTGTCTGGTATTCTACCGTGACCTATATTCTTCTATTATCTTCTCTCGGAGCGTTTCCGGCGGAGGGAAATTGTCGCGCGATTCTATTGCGGTCCGAAAATTTTCGCAAGCGGCCGGCAAACTGTACAATAACATAATCGTCAATTGATCCGGGTTTAAATCCACCTCCATCTCATGGAGTTTGTCCACGCATTCGAAAAAGTCGTTAAGATGCACGCGCTCGTCCCCTCCGGCCTCCATTTTCATCAGAGTTAACCTCTTTAAGAGCGTCGCCTTTCTGGCCGAACCCTTTGATGCATAGATTTCTTCCAGCCGCCGTCACATTTCGTGCGATGTATTACAGCTTTCGATCGAACCTAGCTTACTCGAACCGATCGACAGAATGATGTCTGATATGCTTTTCTGATCATTCCTGTCCCAATCCTTGATTGGGACAGGAATGTCATATGAACGATTGTGTTTTGTTAGTGTTGCTATGACAGGTTCATAGCAAAAAACATCGTTGTAAGTCAGACACGTCTGTAGATTGGTGAAATAAACAACGGTGCTCGTATTTAAGTTGTTTTTCATTATGTACCGCAAATAGCACAGTGGCGACGAGGATCAATCCGATCATGGACTCAAAAAGATAGGCAGAAGTAACTGAAGACCGTGACTTATAGACGGTTACTGAACCGATCAGAACAGAGCAGCAGCGATTGGAAGCAGAGTACAATAGACTCAAACAGTTCAACGCTGAGTTGAAGAACCAGGAAGTGGAGTTGCAACACCAAAGACAAGCCTTCGTCCGAGAAAGTCAGGTGGTAACTAAAAGGACGGCTGTTCCAGAAAACAAAATGGCAGTGGCAATTGGTGCGATCAACGAGTATTAGGGCAATGAAAATTGAATGATGTGGCACGAACGATTGCAGCAGTATTTTCTTGCCAGTGGTCTGCAAGAGAATAAAAAGGCTGCATTGTTCCTGACGTTACACTGAGAAAAAGGTTTAGTATTCCCAACTATTAAATGGTTATTTTAGGCTTCAACCAGACATAATAGTTAAAGTAACTATTAAGTAAACGGTTAATGTAACCATTAAAATGGTTATGGCAACCATGAAAATGACAAAGTCAACCATAAAAAATGGTCAGGACAACCGTAAAAATGGTTACTGCAACCATCAAAAAGGTTCCAACAACTACAAAAATGGTTCCAACAACTATAAAAATGGTTTTGACAACCATTAAAAATCGTCAGGACAACCATTAAAAATGGTCAAGACAGAAAAACTAGCCAGGACTAACCATAAATCTAGTCCAGACAACCATAAAAATTGGTCAACAGAAGCCTAATAAATGGTCAGGATGTGCATGAAGAATAGATGGTACAACTGTAACAAATGGTGGGGTAACGATAAAAACGATTAGAGCAAACATGTTTCCGGCAACAATTATTACAGTTGTTTAAAATAAAACGGGCGATATAAACTTTATAATAATGGTTGCCTTTACTGCAACGAAACAGGTCGAGTGAAGGATTTCTATAGGGATTTAAAAATCAGCGAAAGATCTGTGTTTTATTCTGCACTAGGGGGCTCCGCTCGCTCCGCCCCTGCGCGCTTGGCGCGCTTACCCCCGGAATCTTATGTGGAGTATTTTACCTGGAAATTTAGAAGGAAATTTTAGGGGTTTGTTAAGGAATATCTTATGGAATGTATTATGGGATGTCTTATGGGTAATGTTATGGGATCTGTATATGGAGAATTTTATGGGGAATTTGAGGGGGCATTATAAGAGATTTATTATGGAATATCTTATGGGATCCGTATGTGGGGATTTTTACAGGGAATTTTATGCCGAATCTGAAGATATCTGGTATGGCATATCTTAAGGTGAATATTATGACCTTAATATTAAGGTCATAATATTCACCTTAATATTAAGGTCATAATATTCACCTTATATTATGACCTTAATATTAAGGTGCTCGTCCGGGGGACTTCGCCCGGGGGGCTTCGCCCCCCGACGAAGTCCCCCGGGCGAAGCCGCCCCCCGGCGAAGTCCCCCCATTAAGGGTTTAGAAGATTCACCCTAAAATTCCCCCTTAAAATACTCCAAATACGGTTACCATAAGATTACCCATAAGCCATGTCATAATATTCACCTTAAGATATGCCATACCATATATCTTCAGATTCGGCATAAAATTCCCTGTAAAATTCTCCACATTCGGATCTCATAACACTACCCATAAGACATTCCACAAGACATCCCATACGGTATTCCACAACAAACCTCTTAAAATTCCCCCTAAAATTCTCCATAAAATTCTCCATATACAAATCCCATAAGATTACCCATAAGACATTTCATAAGACATCCCATAAGATATCCCATAACAGACCCCCTAGGATTCCTCCTAAAATTCCCCGTAAAATTCTCCACATACCGGTCCCATAAGATTTATCTATAAGACATTCCATAAGACATCCAATAAGATCTTGCATAACAAACCCCTTAAAATTCCTCAAAAAATTCTCTACAACTGGATGCCATAAAATTACCTAAACATTCCATAAAACATCCCATACGATTCTACATAAGATCTTTCATAAAACATCCCATAAAACATCCCATAAGATACAACATAAAATATGCCATACAATATGCAATAAGATTCTACATAAGATCTTTCATTACACAACCCATAAAATGCACCATAAGGTATTCCATAAAACATCCGATTAGATTTATCACAAGATATTCCATAACAAATACTTTTAAATGCCCCCTAAACTTCCCCATAAAATTCTCCCCATACGGATCCCATAAGATTACCCATAAGACATCCCATAAGATATTCCACAAACCCCTTAAGATTCCCCCTAACATTCCCCATACAATTTTTACCATATGATATTTTGTAACAAACCCCTTAAGATTCCCTCTAAAATTCCCCATATGACGCGCAATAGGAAAATCATCTAAATGAAATGAAAATAGAATAAAAATAAACTAAAACTAATATTTCAGTTCATTTTCAAGACATCAACTGTTATATAATTACGCCAAGACTGTATATTCTTCACATAAACAATTGAAGATCTTGAAGAAAAACTGCCTTGCGTTAAAATAGTACTGTTTTGTCAGAAGAAAGTATTGCATTCTTCATGAAAACTGTTTTAGATTAAGATTTTGAATCGGTTTTACTGAACAAGCATAATTGAATTTGAGTGCAAGTTTTTTTGCTTGATTCAGCTCAATGGCTTTTTTTGCTTGACAGTTTTGACTTAACACAAATATTTTGAAGAGTGTAGTATGAAAAAAAGAAGACCTCTCAAAAAAGATATTAAAAAAGATATGTTTGTTTTCAACGTTATAAACGATTTTAAATGGGAAGAACTGTCGCGGATACAATGTATTAAGAAAACATGAATGAAAAAGGTACCTGCCATTTTATAAGATTTCTATGTTTATATATTGTTACTGGATTATATGTTATTTGATTTATAATAAAACAGAGATTTTCATAGTGCGCTTTTGCTTGCGTTTTCGCCACGCATTCTGAAATTCATAGTACTATTTGATTTGGCAATTCCGTTGGAGTCCATTCCATTCTAACGGAATCAGCTAATCAAATAGCTCTATGAATTTCAGAATAAGTGGCGAAAGCGCAAGCTTTGTAACACTTTTTGGTACGCTTTTGCAGCATCTACAAAAAGGCGGAAGTGCGCTTTCGCAACACAGCCCTAGACAGACTAGTTGAACAAGGGATAGTAACAGAAGTGGAGAGTAAGGAATGGGCGACACCTATCGTTCGGTGATTAAGAAAAATGGTGACGTTCGTATTTACGGCGCTTACAAAGTAACATTAAATCCTTGTTTAAAAATAGATGAATATCCTATTCCGAAGATTGAAGATGTTTTGACAGTGTTAAAAGCGAATAAATTATTTTCAAAGATGGATTTGTCACATGCTTATCATCAGGTTGAACTAAACGTTCGCGTTATATGTTCCTAGCAATTCCGTAGAAGATAAAGCTCTACGGAATTTCCCGGAAATGTAAAACTTACATTCCTTGGGAAAATACGGAAATTTCTTGGGACGATTTAAAAAAGGAATAGAGCGACAGGAATTTTCCGTGGAAAAGCCGGAAATTTCCTGGCTCTCGACGGAAATTTCTATTGACTATTCTATTCCCGGACATTTTCGTACAGTTTTCTTTTTCTATGGTTTTGCCAGGAACTTTTAACGCGGATAGATACTCCAAAAGTGCAGTTTTCCAGATAAAAATTCCCCGAAAATTATGTATTGCAAACGTTACACCCGACCGTTACAACCCGAACATGAGCGATCGCAAAACTGCACTTTCTAGTAAAATAACAATATTAGTACTCGAAAAGTGTGCTCGAGCGAAGGTTAACGGAATGCAAATATAATCGATCGTCATGACGACACGCAATTCGCTAGGAGGATCGGACGATCGACAATTTTACCGAGTGTTTATGGTATAGCATCATTGTGAAACCGAAGCTGGTCACTAACATTGCAGTCTCCTGAGTGTCATCGAACACCAGGAATAGCACTGAGATCTATAAATACCGGAAGTATAACATTGATTTCGAGTTTCCACTCGGTCATGAAAAATCCACAGGAGAATCAGGCAAATAATTCATAAAGACTGACTGAAAAGTGCGTGCGGTGAGAAAAAGTGGACCACCCAGACAGCAATTTACAAATGGGCCGGGCCCGGGTCGGGCCACGCCAACATTTGTTTAGCCACACTTGTTTCATTTCACTAGACTAACTTCTGCACTGCTAAAAAAAGACCTACAAAATTAAGATACTGTTTGAAATCCTGGTTCAAAAACGTCTCGTAAATTCATTTCATATACCGTATATTAAATTTAATACACGATTGTTCAATATTGTATTAATTTTAACCCTTAACCCTGGAACCTAAAAAAATCACGTATCCATAGAATGCATCTGTATTGGCTCCAATATATCCTATAATATTGATGTATTTATCTGACATCGATTAGTAAAATCTACTATGTTTATAGTTAAGGTTACTGAACTATGCAGTTGGCCGCACAATGAAGTAACTGAGTGATAACATTGACTGAACCGTACCGTTTTTTTTTTCTTAGCGTGATATCCCAAAAAAAGGTATGCGCAACAAAGCTAAAGACGAAATTATGATTTCAATTCGATGCAGGCCATTACAAGTTTTCGAAGTAATGTTATGTTTTGTAAAAAAGATATCTCCACCCCATCAGATGTATTAATTTCGTATTATCGATTTGCCATAAATCATTAGGCTCGTTTAGAGGATTATTGACTTGTTAATGCTTGAACGCCCAGACATTTAATTTAACTTACTGTAGTTTCACCGAATATGAACCAAATTACGCCATTGTGATTCTTGAATTAAGAAAATTTATTGTTAGCTTTTATCGCTGCGGACCGACCTTGAAAGCGCCTGATCAAAGTTATGAATGTATAGCACGCAACATCATATCTGAATTTTCACTCGACCACAAGACGGTGAATTACATATGAAGTCGTATGTTTAAATTGCCTCGTTCCGCTCTGCTGATGAGCGTTTCATTGCCAAATGAGACAATCAAGCATATTTTATCGTAAATATCACAGTTACCAGAATTTCACAGTTACCAGAAAACAATCGATTGTGTCTGCAAAATTTGAAAAAATGAGTTGTCACAAAAGCCCGCTCATTTCATAACAGTTTCTCATTGTCTTTTTATCGCAAGTAAAGTGAAGTTCATATTATTTAGCAATAATTAAAATGAAATGATTAATTATGTCCTTATTTTCCTATAGTACGAATGTAAGTTATTTTATTATATATATATTTATTTACACAAATTCATAAAATTATAATTAGCATTATAATACCATCAGTAAAATAATTTTTTTCTAGTTGTGATATAATTTTATTAAGTCCTTACTAATATTTTATCGAAGTTTCAGCTTTCTTAGCCTTACCATAATCAAGATATTAAATTCCAGTTATGAAGATAAATTAAGCTAATGATACAGTCAAACGCATAATTAATTCGTCGTCCAGATATAATTATCCGTAATATCCGCAGTAATTTGTATTCGAAATATTTGAATATTTGTCCCTAAAAATTAAACGCATAATACGTATCGATAAATCGGGAGTATCTGCCGATCTCATCAACAGATACGCCATCAGGGAAATGGATCATTCATGTAAACCGACGCGGTCGAGCGCATTTGTAATGTCATCTTTCAGAAAGTAAAATGTACATGCAACCGATCGAGTGGGTTCAAACGCAGTTCAAACTTTTCAGGTAGAGGCGCCAAAGCAAAGAAAACGACATGTCATCGCGAGTGGATGATCCGGAAAAACATCTAGGTAATCGAACAACGTGAAATTAATTAAGAAACTGGGAAAAAGTCAAAGGAATGCCCGAAGGTGCAGCCGAGATAAAGGTTTTCGTTGAGTCATAGCGAGCGATGCCTCCCTCGTGCACTTAAAAGTGCCGAGAGAGAACAAGCGGGAAGAACTTTCGTTTTTTTGTGCACACCGCTGCACGGCTTTTTGTGCCGAACCCCGCCACTTTCGTGGAAAAAAGGACGCGGAACACGGAAATTACAGGCGCGTGTTTGCGTTCGCACACACGCTCTTCCTGCGCTCACGCGATGCGCCGATCGCCAACTTTGCGAGCCGAAAAGATGACCGATCTGCAACACGCCGGGGCCAACAAATTAACCGCAACACGTGAGAACGCAACCGAAGCGTGATTTACAAGCCCCCGTGTTTTCGGTCGCGCTTCATTGCGTGTCGCGTAACGGGCTCAAACTCATTTTCATCCGATTCCGAAGTGGCACTCGTAAAGATACTCAGATGCTGCTTGCATTCGAACAAATGAACCTCATTCCACGCTGAGAGATGCAGGAGCGACGGATGAATGTGATCAATTTAATAACGTTATTTGTTTACCGATCAATTGGCGCCGCTGTAACAAATCGACTTGCGGGAATCGGCAGAGATTTGTGCACTGAAAAAATGTTCTATCAAAAACTACTAGAATTGCAATAAATTTTACTATAAGATCATATAGCAGTCGCGAGGTATCGTAGCATTTGGACAAAATTTCAATTGCTTCAATGGAGATATTTCTACATGACATAGTAAAAGTTCCGATTAAGACCTCACCATAAAATATGTCATTCGGATTGTTTGTGAAAAATGAGAAATCAATTCCCGTACTAATTTTATCGTGGACGAACTAATCTGCAAGTAACGGTGTCGGTATAAACTGTGGCACCTTGAGATCGTGCAGAATAAATTTTTGATGTTTTTAAATAATTAGATAATCGGCCATGCCGCGCACGCACCATGCTCAGCTACGGTCTAGTTGCTAAAGGGGATTGAGTCTGAAGCTAAACGGCTAGCGGTAGTTAACTAATCAACATTGCGGAAATAAATCCGCGAACTAGATATCGCGCCAGTCATTTTTTACTGAAACCCAATCTCTCCATACTTATTTTAATATCATAATCCTAATCGATTACTGCGGCGCCATTAATAAAGCCGTCTTTAATCGAGCCTTAAAAAGTCGGTGTCAAGTCATATTATGATTTGTATGATATTTCTGCACGTAAAAGCAGAAATATTGTCAAAGCCCAGTGGAATAAAACTCTCTTTGAAAATTGTAAATAATGTTTATAAAAGTTTTTGTGTACAAACAGGGGTTGAAAAATGTTTTCATATTTGTTTTTTTCACTGTACAGAACTCTCAAAATTTAAATTTATGGAAACTTTTCTGTTATAAATTGATCAAATGTTGGAGGTTTATAGTCGAACGTTTGAGTAAAATAGTGTTTCGTTGATTGCCGAAAGGAAACTTTCGCGATCACTCATTAGTATCAATTTTCTCCGCTGAGACTAGACATCACGTTCAATAATAGTTTGGCGAACGGCAATAGCTTGCTTCGTGCATTCTAAAGCTTTCTCATTAATAAATAACGTCAATTCGCGCACTTCCAAACAATGACGTTAAAAATCCTAATTGCTTTTTACACGCGGCTCGCAGTCGATTTATCGGGATGTCGTCGTCGACGATTTATTTCCCGGCGTCGCTTCGCACCCGAACAAAAGAAACAATTTTCCAGTCAACTTTCTTGCATCGCGCCATAAACAACGCCGACCATTTTTTCTGGTCGCTCGTTACGCGCACACGACTCGCGATAGATAAACAATTTTCTCCGACCGCGGCGCACTTTTTGTGAAATCTTCCGCAGCCGCGGCAGGATGAAAAGTGTGCGCATGAAAAGATGCGCACGTTGTTCGCACAGACCGATAGTTGTACGGATAATTAACGCTCTCACGGCCCTCTCGCGGTATTGTTAATTAAATGCCCATAGCTATTTACCCTAGCGACGGAATGAGCCAAATTCCTGGCTTCAGAGAAAAAATTTCCCGTAACTTATTGGGTTTTGACATGAAACGCGTGCGACTTCTAGTGGCGGCACCGATAATTAGTCGGACTATGTAAACGTTTAAAATTGTAAATGTGAGAAAATAAACGCGAAAATAAACGCGAAAGTGATTAAATTCAGACAAATTAACCAAGATTAACAGATTAGCCAAATTAACAAATATTTTGCACTTTTGCCATTTTTAATTTGGCATAGAAGATGACGTTTTTTGGCACTTGGTTAGTAGTGGGAAACCGATTTTCCACCACACGTGCAAGGGAAACTCAATTTCCCACCCTGAAAACCTGGAGGGAAATGACTAATTTCCTCCCACTTTTCAGAGAGTGAATTTGAGTTTCCCGTGCATTTGTTGTGAAAAATATCATACACAACACGGTGGGAAACTCTCGCGGACGAAAATGTATAACATTTTATATTTTTTTATAATATATATAAAAGCGGTAATATGAACTATAAACTGTTTATATATGTTTTATATATTTCATTAATTAAACTTATAAAATACAAAATAAAATATATATTTATTATAAAAAATATATAAAAAAAGCGGCAATATGGAGTATATTTTAGTTTATATTTTAGAGTTTATATTTTCGTCCGGGAAGGCGATTCCCGCCCTAGTTGCGTAATATACTATTTATTTACAACTCTCTGCCATTTATTGGAAATGGTTTATGTAACTGTGATTTTTAATTTAAGTAATTTTATTCATTAAAACACTTAGGCAGGTGGACGAAACGTTATATGAATTATTGGGATATATTTCGTGATATGCTTGTAATATGCGATACGATTCTGATGTCGTTATGAATGCGATGTGACTATGTTAAACATCATTGTGTTTGAAAAGTGACATTAATGTGATATCAGCTCTGCAACGTCACATTTACTGAGGGGGAAATTGTGCATCACTTGTGAGTTGCAAGTGACTCGTATGAGATGCGGAAGTGACATCACCGTCACATCACATTTAGTTCGCGGCGAAAAATACACTAAGAAAAATTTTGGTTGAACAAACTAAATTGTTTGGTTAAAATAGCACTAACCAAAATATTTGGTTGAACCAACTAAATGTCTGGTTGATTTAACTAGATGTTTGGTTGATTTAACTAAATGTTTGATTTATTTAACCAAATATTTTGGTTAGTGCTATTTTAATCAAACATTTTTCTGAGTGTATATTGTCTGGAAATAGGGATACAACTTGTAAATGAGTATTAACATTAATTTTTTGTTTCAATTAATTCCGTACATAAATATATATCAGATACAGTCAAATGGTTATCGGTGGTGTCACTACAAGTCCCATGCGTTCCATGTCAAAACTCAGTTTGCCGTCAGTTACCGACATAATTAACCCGTCACAAATGTCTCGCGTTTATACGTATTTTACGTAGAAGATGAGGTCGACTGTCGCGGAAAACGCACTGCTATTGATTTAGAAAAGGCTTGGAAAGTGACAGTAAATTATAACACGGAGAAAAGTTTACGAGAATTCGCAGCTGTTGAATAAATTTGGAAACGGCGGTTCGGGAGAAAGTTTTTAGATTTCAGCTATGTTGTGAAGAGTCAGTTTTGGAGTTTTTTTATTGTACGCTGGTAGTTTTTTAATAGTAGTACACATGTCAAGCTTCTAATTCCGAGGAAATAATCGTTTCAATACTGACGTAAGAAAACGAAATGTGGTTCTCCATGTAGTAGCGGGGTCAAGTTCAAGGTCACCCAGGGAAACGAAAGTACCGTCGTCTTCACGTTAATCCACAACGTTATGTGAGAATTCCATCATTTACAGATCCAGTAACAAGCAAGTTAGCCTTATGTCGGCACTTTGGGCTGTGTGAATCATGCGTTTTTCAGACATAATGATACTCGGGAAAGTATGATACGTATAATTGCGTCGAATACTGATTAGCGAATTTTTGTGTGACCTACTAATGAAAGATTGACTTGACTGTGCCGTTCAAGACAACTTAGTTACGATGTACTATACTGATAAATGACGACATAATTGCAAGTGGCAGTTACAAGAGGCATTCTTGTAATGTTACTCTTTAGCAATGTTCAACAACTTTTTCGTAAGGTCTTAACCATTTTACAACTAATGGAAAATCACTGTCATTGTATTTCTGCGACAGCTTCGTTATTTTGAATTCTTCTATTATTTTATCGGTCTCGAAAGAAAAAGGACAGATTGATAATTTAATAAACACAAGGGGGGCTTCGCCCCCCCCCCGGGGGGGGGGGGGGGGGGGGGGGGGGGGGGGGGGCGCCGGCGGAGGGGTGGGGTTGGATTTTATGTTTATTTTGTA
>JABFPB010000991.1:0-29088 GCA_022817645.1 Ceratoteleas bidentatus | reverse complement strand
CTCTCCCGTCATCGCCCCCACGCCCCTGGGCTCGCCCGTGCTCGTGCCCCCCGCGAACCCCGGGCTGCCGCTCGCCCCCATGATATCCATTCCCTCCCTCCACCTGCCCCCAGCCAACACCATCCATTCTAGTCAACTCTTAAACAGCGCCACCACCAGCGCCGGGTACCACCCCCGCACCGTCACCAGCACCGCCATCAACGGCAGCGCCACCCTCACCACCCAAACCACCCACACGCTACCCACGCCATCTGTCGGTAGCCACCATAGAAAATCCGACAAGAGCGCCACCTCGATCGCTGCGTCCTCGTCCAGCGCCACCACAACTACGACCACTACCACCTCGACGTCATCCCCGACGGTCACCTCCAGCCAACCTGCCTTCGTCCGGCCCTTCGAGGACTCGTTTCGCGGCTCCAAGCCGCAGCGCCCTCCCAACCACGTGAACCACCAGAACCACTCCAAGGACGGAGGGGTCGAAGCCAAGGTCATGCAGCCCAGCGGCCCCGTCTCCTACCAGGCGGCCTACCACCACCCCCACATCTCCGTCACCCACGTGCCGACCATGTACAAGCACCCGCACTTCAGCGCCCCCGGCCAGTATCCACCATCCCCCGCCAAGTCCAGCCTAAACGGCAGCAAGTCGGCCGACCCCAGCGCCACCCCCGAGAAGGCCAGCCCCGCTCCACCCAAGCTGCAGTCTGCGACCAAAACCAATGGCAGCGCCGAATGCTCGGACGACCCCGGCGACCCGGAACCCAGCCCCGAGAAAATCGACAAGCCGGTGGCGCCACCAGAGGCGACAGAGGTCACCACCGTCGCGACCACTGCCAGCAGCGCCACCGTCACGACCACGGCGCCCTCTGGCACCACTGTTGTGATAAACAACAACAATGTCTACAATAACAACAACAGCAGCTACAGCAACCTCAACAACCTCAGTCATGGTAAAAGTGTGCCCAGTCCGGAGAAGGTGACCGAGCACACCTACCCGGTGGCGCCCCCTTTCAAGTACGAGAAGCCTCTGGAGGCCGCCAGGTTGCTGCAGAGCATCAAGTCCGAGGAGGTGCTGCGCACTTGCCAGAACGTGTCCAACGTGCTGCTACAGATACCAAAGTACCAGGAGAAGCTGCTGAACTTCTCGAGCGAGCCCGCGAATGGGCCTTACCGATACGCGGAAAAGAGCGTCAATGGCCCGGCGGAGGTGGCGCCACGCTACGAGCAACAAGTACTTAACGTGCCGGACCTGAGCAACCGGGTGAAGCAGGAGCGCTCCAGCTCGCCCGGGTTCCTCGTGCCGGAGAGTCCAAGAGAGGTCACCTCGCTGTTGGACCTGGCGGAGAAGAGGCGCAAGCGACGCAGGGACAAGGGCAGCACCTCCGTTGCCGCCACCTGCAGCTCGGACTCGGAACCCGAGGAGGAGGCCAAGGACGTGGATTTGTGGATCGTCAAAGGACCGCCAGCTAAGCTCCAGTTTTCGGAACAGAAACTCGCGTTCCTGGCCATCTTCGGGTTGACCACGCTGAACACCAGGAATGGTGGGTTCTTTTGTTGATATTTTGATCAGATTCTTTTTTGGTTTTGTTTTGATTTCTTTTAGGTTCCTTTTGATTTGTTTTGTTTTTGTTTTGATTTGTTTTGTGTTTATTTTGATTTGTTTTGTTTTTGTTTTGATTTGTTTTGTTGTTGGTTTGATTTAGTTTGTTATTATTTTGATTTGGTTTGTTTTTATTTTGATTTGGCTCGGTTTTGCTTTGATTTGCTCTATTTTGTATTTGATTTGTTATTTTGTGTTTTTATTTCATGTTTTTAGATTTTGATATCTTAAGTTTTGAATGCGATCCAGAGAGCTAATTGTTGGCACTTTGCAGAATTGGAATTGCAGAAGGTAGAGAAGCGGTATCGATTGACCCAGGACCCGCCGGAGTTGCCGTTGGAGACGGAAGAGACAATAGATTCCAATTTGCCGATTCCGCGCGAGCACCCGGACGTCTTGCTCCACACCCCAGACTATGTGCCAAAAACCAACTTCTTGCGGACAATAGGCCTTGACGTCATGCCACCAAACAAAAGAGAAGGTAGATTCCGGAGACGGTGGAGACGTCTGTCCCTACATTGTGTATTGGATCCTGCCCTTGGGCATCCATCAAGCTTGATTGAAATCTATTAAAATGCTGTTGGAGTTGATGGTATTGAATCCGAACTTTGTGGGAGGTAGTTACTTATTGAATTTCGTTGATCTCAGGAAAAGTAAATCGGCATATATGTCTATAAAGCTGTTATACATGCTAGATTCGATGAAATTTGATAAGTAATTAGAGTGAAGAAAGTTATGATTCAATCATATTTTATATATTTTAATTAACATCCCTATTACTGAACATTTTACTGCGATATGCATTTCAAGTATTTAACTTGAGGTAGTTAGTATATGAGGGTAAATTTGACCTTTAATTATCGAGCTAATAGGGAGTAAATATCAAACTATTTTAAAAATCGAGGTTGAAGTATAAATATGAAAGTATGTGGAACAATCAATTGTTTAACAATATAAAAGATAAAATTAAAAATTGTAGGCCAGTATAAAAATACTGATATAGACTACACAATCCTACAAAATTGTTTTTCATTTATTATAAAAAATATATTAATAACGAAATAGAATTATCTACAAATACAATAATTGGGTTAGCTAATTATTGCTTTACCTAAAAATGTTTAAGGCGAAACATTTTTATAATAAAATGTACTGTTTCTCCTTTATATCTATGTGTAAGACCTTATGACCAATTAATATTCCACCAATGTTAATATGAACATTGTTGGTTTGCAGAAGCGGAAGTCACGTGGCAGTACGTGCTCAAGGATCGCAAGAAGAGGAAGAGCTTGAACAGCGTGACGGTGTACTGCGATAAGGTGGCGAAGGCCTACTCGAAGAACCCACCGACGCCGCCGAAGCCGCCGCAGAAGATGAGACTGTTGAAGCGACTTAAGGTTCCGACGCTTCCCGCGATGCGACCGGCACCTCTGCCGCCTCTCATACCCAACATCGTGCCCGCGTACTTCCCGATCCCCGTTCTTCCGATGCCCGGCGAAAATGGCATCAAACAGTACTGCAAAATGACTGAGATCAACGACTACGAGGTGGACGGCGCACAACGCCGCGACAACGAAAAACCACAGTGGACCACTTTGGAGGACATTTTCGTCGCTTACAAGGAATACTCTAAAGGTGTCATATCATTATTTTATCATTTTCGTAAATGTAACGATATCGACAGCTTTCTGTCTTTAAGGGGCTGCATACCTTCGCTCATAAAAAGGAAAATTGACAATTTATTGAAAATATATATTGTCAATATATTATCAATATTTTATCAACGTGTGTTTCTTTTATTAGATTCCAATGCTACAAACATTGACAGTTGAAATGAAGTATATCAAGTTAGATTGAAGACCAAAAAAGGCTCTGTTTCAAAATCAGTCCAAACATCGTAGAGAAGTGAGAATCATATCTGAAGAAAGTGACTATGTACGAATCTTAAAAAAACAATGTGAGACATTAAGACCGTAGTCTTAATATTTAAAAAATGAGCTAGAATATGATTATTTTTTTAGTCAGATTATTTAATGGTAGTTTCTGAAATTTAATTTAATTTGAGATATTTGAGAGATAGACAAACTACTGGTTCTACAGCTAAAGTTGTTTGTTATTCATTTAATTTTTTTAACTGAAAACTGAAAAATAATGTCACTTAAAGTACAAGTATCAGATGAAACAAAATTGATTAGAATTCATCTGTTCATTTACTAGAGTAGTTTCATATTTTCTTTAATGCCGGAAATAATATAATTTTACTCTAATATTGAAATAAGGTCTATTCATGGTCGTATTATCTTACAGATAATGCAAGCTGTAATGTTTACAGAAGTGTTTTTCTTGTAAATTGTTTGTAATTAAAACTAATTCATAAAAACAGTATTCTACAAATCTTACGATTGGAATAGAAAAATATAAATATGAATTCTACCCAATCGACTTCTATTCCAAGATGGAAGCTGGTGACACTTATGGAATCCATTTGCAATGCTTTCCATTCTATTCAATTCTCCAAATGATATAGACACGTCGAACTATAAACTGATTCCCATTATAGAATCCACTTTTCCATGTTTTCTGTGCTACTCACCACAGGAAGGAAGTGAAATAGACTATTACAGAGGGGTGAAGTATTCAGATTTCCATTAGAGGTCAAATATTGATATTGCTGAATTTCACAAGTTCTCAGTTTCTCTTATTTGATATAAAATAACGTATTTTACTGACATTTACATTGCAGTTTGATTCCATAATCTAACTTAGAATAGAAGCAAAATGAAAAGAATGGAATTTCCGAATTCTCTCTTCTCAATTGTCCAGTTTCTCAAATGAAAATTGTACAATCCTATTACTTTCTATTCACTCCCATCAATAGCTTTTTGTCGAACCTGCAAAAAAGTTAACTTTCTGTCCAAATCAGACAAAAAATATCCTTCGCCCCTCAAACAAAAAAAGCCATTACTTTGCACCAATGCGAAATGTAGCATAGATTAAAGAAGTATCTTTAAAAAACAATCGAAGCGTCTCTAATATCAAATCTATGGCCACAAATATGTTTTAAATGTCTCATTAGTCTCTTTTTATGCTTGATTGACCTAACAATTAAGTATAAAGGGAGAGCTTATAAACTTATTTTAGAAAACTACAATAAGTTTGGTTTATATGGTCCATCACACTTTTCTCTCCGAAACTGGCGCTGTCCGATATGGTCGCTTAATCTACTAAGTGTATCCTCTAAATCTCTCTCTCCTTTACTTGCAGAAAAATCTTTAGAGAAGAAAGTTCTGTCGGACCAAATATCCACGTTGATCATGCAGTCGAACAACTTGCGGTCCGAGGCCATGGTGCTCGAGCACCGGACGACGAGTCTGCTGACGGTGCGGAACGCGCTCGATTCAGAGCGACGTACACTTAGTGAGAAGCTCGAGAGGTTAAACGCCCTCGTACGGGCCATTAGGTAGCGATACGCGACGCGCAACACGGAAAATCATTCATCTGTGATATTATTGAAGGGTTAAGGGCCGTCGGTGACGCGACCCGCCACTTAGCAATTGTTAATTAAGTAAGCCACGGGACGCGGCGATCGGCGCGCCCCCAACCGGCGAATCCACAAACGACAAATGTAACAATAACGAGCTGACGGTGATTGACTTAAGATAAGCGCGAGTCGACGTTATTTTCAACTGCCGCCCCCCTGCCCCGCGTTAGTATTTCATTGTTCAACCGCGGAAGCATATCAGCGAGCCTGTACGATATATGTAACCGAGCGACTTTCGTGCGTGTCTGCAACGTATGTGTGAGAACTGTACAGAAACGAGGCGAACGACGAAATCAAAACGGAAAAACGCGAAAGATGCCGCAACGGGTTTATTTATTTGTTTCGTTAGTCACTGTCATCGTCGCTGTAACTTTTGTAATGATTACCGCTGTTACCCTTAATATTATTGAGTAATAATTCCTCGAGTGTAAAAGAAGAAATGCTGGAGAATTTGAATTTTTTTTAATTCCTTAGACAATTTTAGGTCAAATGGATTTGATTAGAACGTAATATTTGTTTACGTTTAAATAAATAGATTTGCAAATTTCATATAGCTATTTCATTACTGAAAACAATTTTTTGTAACAAATATTTAATAAACATTTTCAAATAAAATAGTTTAATATGGTATAACAACTCTGATATTTTGCTGTTACACTTAAGGAATATTTACCCTATTTCGATTATGATTACGAAAGCATCGTTGTCATTTTGCTTCAGACATTCGTTCAAAAGTGACTGACGGCTCTTGAACCCGCCCGCATCTGTAATTTATACCTAATTTAACGAGAACCGGTTAAGTAATTTATTTTATTATTCAACTCGACGACCCCGCCCCTTTTTTCATCCCCACGACATCATCCCTGAATCGAGTCAACGTGGATATTGAATTGCATTCGACAACGACGAAACTGCGACATTTATTGAGGGCTGAAACAAATTGTTGCCCGGAGAATTAGGTTCACCGAAAACGAAACGTTTCCATTAGACCTCAGAGTTTTTCGTCGCGGCGAACTCCGCCGGAAGTGGCGGAAAAGAAGAATAAAAAGAACTACGGCTCTGCGTATGTGCAGTTGCACGTACGCAAGACATTTGTAACGTCTTATTAACGAGGAGTAATATTTAACGACGTGTAGTTTTGATATGTAAGTTTACTTCGGACATGTAAATTCGTTTGCTGGACCTTTGTATTTCGTTTGGTCGAAGTCAATTGTATGATACGATTCATGTAAATTGTACGCGATGTAGTACAAATAAATTTCTATTAATTCAAGCAGTGCGAACCCGGCATGAGTTTTCTCTGTTTCATTCCCTTACACGTTTCCCTGGAAGAGTTGGATTGTGATATCGCATTGTCTGAAGAGAATGAATTGTCTTTCAGAATGCAATGAGATATGGTAGGAAAGTTACATTGAGTCTAGAAATAAGCCAAACATTTTCAGAATTTCCTAAGTTTTTCAGAAATGAAATTTGTCATTTTGATGACAAAATGAAATAAAAGAACTGTTTCGAATACTTGTATTAAAAAATAATGAAACAAAATCTTAATATATTCCTTTCTTACATTCTTATATTGAACTCCTCTAATTTAAATTTAAACAAATTAAGGATCATTGATCAAATGACACTTTAATGGAAAAATATTTATTTATGCGCATCTTCATTTGCAGACCTAAACATCGGCCAGCTGAACATTAACAAAATAAGGTCCAATATTATATATACATATATGTAAATTCTACTCTCATACAGGTGTTTCCATTATATCAGTACATAGATAATTCGTTTTATCCTTCTCGCTTTCAGTCTCTATGTTTTCCATATCGTTAATGACCTCTTTGTTTATATCACATTCTTTATCATTTGGTCTTTCATTGGTATCACTACAATTACCAGCCTCTGCAACCGATTCCTCTAACTCCATGGAATCATTTGTTTCAATAGGCAAGTATCGCCGTAACAACTTCAACTCTGCTTGTTGTTGTTTTATGATTGTATCTTGTCGTTTTATTCTCTTCCTATGGAATACTATCAGCTTACCCTGAACCTTCAGTCTCTGTTCATGTTTTTCCTGCTGAACTTGAATTTGCTGCAACTGCTGTTTCATTATGTGAAGTTGCTTCTGCACCATATTACTTGTTTCCACGTCAGGTCTTTCATCTTGAAAATAAGTAAAATAATAAAAGTTTTTCAATAAACGCGAAATATAATGAAATAAAAATTAAAATATTACAAGACATGAAAAATATAGTACCATAGCTCTGATGCGGAGCTTCAGCAACTAACAACTTCAACTCTGCTTGTTGTTGTTTTATGATTCTATCTTGTCGTTTTATTCTCTTCCTATGGAATGTTATGAGCTTACCCTGAACTTTCAGTCTCTGTTCATGTTTTACCTGCCGAACTTGAATTTGCTGCAACTGCCGTTTCATTAGGTCAAGTTGCTTCTGCACCATATTACCTGTTTCCACATCAGATTTTTCATCTAGAAAAAAAGTAAAATTATAAAAGTTTTACAATAAAAGCGAAATATAATGAAATAAAATGAAAATATTATAAGACATGAAAAATATAGTACCATAGCTCTGATGTGGAGATTCAACGTTTGGACTATTTTTGTCTGATGAAGAGGCATCTTGGAAAACTTCGAGATCGGGATTACCATTATTTTGCGCAGTACCAATGTTCAGAAAATCCTCTCTACTTGAAGACTCACTGAAATGCTCTATCTTCGGTTCCTCTTTGATGCTAACTTCCTCTGTCAAATCTTGGGATACTGGACATTCATCATCGACATTGGGGATGAGTTCCTGTAAAACCAATGAAACGGTGTTCAAATGAAAATGTCTCAGTATGAATCAAATAACGAATCTAATAGTTCAATTTTGATAAATCACTCATTTTATTTACCAACATAGGTGGATGATTGTGTTTATCATTAAATCTTATCACTGTTAAATATTGCCTGCCAATTGCACGAAATTTCAGTTCTGCTTCGCAGTTTGTTTTGTAACTTCTGTATGATAATAAGACACATTTAAGCAGAGAAATAATCATTGAACAATCGTTTAATCTTTTGTTGCAAATGTTATCGACCAGTGACATCTTTCGTACATTGAAAAATATATTGACCTGCATATCCTGACTCCTCTTCCTTTGGATTTAAAATTACCCGCACATTTGCAAGCATAATGTACCTCATAATACATCAGCTTTTCATTGTAGGGTCCTTTTAATTTGCAGGCCTGTATAGTTTTGCTATGCTTCTTAGAAAATTTTTGTTGCACCAATTTTTCATATTCGGAAATCCGTTTCTTTATTTGTTCAAAGCTTGAAAATCTCATTCCCACAGAAAATAGTTCTTCAACAGCCATCTGTTTAAACCAAACAAGAATATAATACTATATGTGCATCTAGGGAGGGTAGTATGCTATTATTCTCGAAGAATAAAAAAACCAAAATGTTGAAAAATACCAAAAATTGGAAGATTGTTCCAGTTGAGACTTTTTCTTAGAAATAGCACACTGGCATCCGAGGAGCATATGACGGTTTATGTGCCAAGGGGGAAGGTAATAATGGACCCATTATCGCCCTTGGGTAATAGTGAATTAATTATTGCTCAAGGGTGATAATATCTGATATTGCCTATCCCCAAGGTGCATGAAAATACATTCTATGTAAGACACAATTTATTGATGCAACAAATTCAAAATGATAAACGTAAAAATATATTTCATTTACTTATGTGACATTTAATTTGACATTTAATTAGCTTTCAAATGTCATGTGAATCCTTTCAAATATCAAATTCAAACTTGTCTCACATTCACGGGAGGTTCACGTAACTCACACGTTTATCTTGATTGACATCGTCTATAAATGTGTTGTATACCAATTAATGTTTTGTATTTTCGCAACGTATAATTACATGTAAAGCCTAACTTCAAACGCAACTCTGAATTATCTCCTCAAAATCAATAACGAAACAAAAAAATTACAAGTAAATATATCCACGATTTAGAGTCAAATTGCACTTCCAACTGCTTCAACTCAAACTGTAAATATAGGTGCGCTTTTATTGTTGTTTTTATATTGTTATTATAGGTTATACCTTACCTTGCGGACCCTTGGTTATTCAATCTTTGTACATGCAAAATTCACACTCACTACATCTGCACGAAAAACAATGCAATGCGATAAATAAACAAAACTCACTACAACAATATATCACAGAATGTTTTCGAATACTTCACATCGTACTCAACGTATTACTTCGTCAAGAATGAAACGCAATCTGCGATCGCAGTCACGAGTTTGCAAACACAATCGCTGAACTCATCTGAGTGTCACTGAGATTTGGGGTGCGTTCAAATGTATTATTCTCAAACGCGAAAGGGCTTGGTTCAATGACACGAAAGCACGACGTTGCCAATTTTTAAATCGTCCTGGTTTTCTTATTACCTTTGTTATGATGTTGACAGATAATATTTGTAACCAATATTATTACATTTGTTAAATATTGAAATTATTATTGTACAAAATTATTATCGTTAAGAAATTATTATTGTAAAAAACACTAAAAAAATCTATCATTTTAAACATTATTTACATTCTGATATTAAAAAAATTTTTTCCTTGACAACTGACGAAATTCCCTGACGTTTCCATGACTTTTCCCTGACAACAAAAATTTCCTGACTTTTCCAGGTTTTTCAGACTTCTCCAGACTCTGGCCACCCTGGTTTTATTATAACTTAAAAGTTTTTAGAGTTTCCATCTAATAATTCTTCAAATAGTATAACAATTTAATTGCTTAATTTTTTAAATTTATTTATTAATAAGTTTGTTTATTGTTAATAGAAACTATTTTAATTTTAGAATATCGGACTATTCAGTATTTTTATTTTGTTTGTGGATTATCTGATTTTTGTATTTTGTTTCTCGTTCTAAAGCTTATTCTATTTCCTATGAATATAAAGTCAATATTAATATGTTTATTTACATCTTTTGTAATTAATTATCAATTATTTCTACTTAATTCGCAATTTTTATGCATAATTTAATGTTTTTTTCGCATTCCGCTACATTTAGGTTAATGCGTTTACATCGCGTATTCAAGCATTCTTGTGAGCTGAGTGAAGTTGGCTTCGGAACGCGGATTCAACGGAATCGATTCGTTTACTGAACGTTGGATTCTTGGAGGCTATTAACAATGGGTAGAACGGTTTTGGCGGAGGATTATTTGTTGAACTATTTGACATCTCTTGTCAGGCCAGATGGATACACTATAGGATTAATTTTGGGACAGGTTCGAGCACTTTTTTGATATATCTTGTATAACAGCTGGTCAGTTTTAGTCTCCACGTTTGCAAAACAAAATTTTTAATTAAATTCTTCGGATTATAAATTGCGAAAGTAAGATTGACGACGTTAAGAGATTTTGTATTTGTATGCAAATTTTGCAATTTACAATTGTCATGAATGCACTGTGTTTGATAGAAATATGTTTTTGATGTTAAAATGGTAGAATTGTTACAAATTTACTTTACTGAATATATTTTTATATTTCTGAGAAAAAGTATACCAGATGTTTCAGAGTATATAAATATAATTTTGTAATTTGAGCACTTTTTTCAGTTAATGTATTTCTAAAAGTTACTAAATTAATGTTTTTTAATGTACAATTCACTATATTTTCAGAGCACAGAGCAAAAAGATTATGTATTTCATCTAGCAAGAACCCCACCACCTGCAATAGAGGACATCATCGAAGAAAGTCTCACTAGTTCGAGAAAGAAAGTAGATCATGATGATACAAACAAATATATCAAATCTATAAATGCTATTCCTGAGAGTTGGGTTGCAGATCATGCAAAACATGTAGGCTAAAAATACTTTACTTTTTAGATTACAGAATTACATTGAGGTTTTTTATTAAATAAATGTGACATTGTTTTATATCTCCAGAATAATTGATATTGTATATAAACTTACTTAATGAGTTTTAAGTATTATTTACATTAGTATTACGTTACAAGTTATCTTAGAATGATTAATTTTTATTTATTAATTATTAATTTTTGTAAAATATTTATTTATATTTTATACTTGTTTACTATTTGCACAAATATTTTTTGAATAAAAGATTTCATTGATTTATTCAGGTGACGAGAATGTTACCAGGTGGCACATACGTTTTAGGAATATTTATTGTTGGACCGGGTGATCCTTTCGCGGATACTGCTTACACCACCAAACTCCGATCTGTGTTGTTGGCAATCTATTGTAATTTGGAAGTGAATGAATACCTATATGGGACCAATGTGCACGAATACCTTGTTTTGAGTTATAATAGCACCACGAAAAAGTACGAATTAATACACATATTTGCTACATTATTCACCAGCATTAAATAAACGAATGTTAATTAGCAAATAATTATCTTTCAGATATATTTGCAAAGCGACCAGTGTGGGTAAACATGGAACGGTTAATCACTTTTTCAAACCAACTGAATTGAAATTCCAGAAGAAGGCCACAAAGTGGCACAAACTGGAAACGATCGTGGACCTGGACAATCTATTTCTAATGCACATGAATAATGAAGAACCTCAATCCCTCAGAGCTCAATTGCAGGTGAACTGGGAATTTAATAACATTAAGTAAAAATTAATGAAACATGCTTGATGTTAAGACATAAATATGGTCATCATAAAATAAATGTGAGCATAATGTTATATAGTCATCATTTAAATTAATCAATCCTCTCGTTTCTATTTTGCAGGACATTCTGCATAGTACTGCAGAGATGATAAACACAGCAGCGGTGGTAATCGATGACTGTGTGGTGTCTCCTGAGGACACTTTGGACGTCATAGCAAAGACGAGAAAAGACAATAAAAATTGCAAAGACGGTGGCTCGAACGACAATGTTAAACCATTTCAAATTAGTTTGTACATTCCTTGTGTAAGTGAATTTATATTGCACACCGTTATTTTTTAATTCGTCATTGATTATATTTAAATTAATCATTTTCTTGTGAAGAAACATGAAATTCCGTTTCAAATTTTATAATCTACTATTCTTTGATTGTTCAACATTTTCAGAAATCAAATAACAGATGTACGGATGTTGTAACGACCAACTGCAATGCTTCCATGCGTCTGCTAGGTCAAATAGTGAGTCGCACTTTTGTCCACCAGACGGCGACAATACCGGAAGTGAACACTGCAGTGAAACAGGACATTATAAGGTCGCTGGCGAGTCGACTGCAAATGCATTGGGACAGCTTGATTGAAGAAGAAAATGGGTCTCCGGAAGGTGAATCTTCAGTATTCAGTTTAACTCATTGACGTTTTAATATTTAAAAGACAACGTACATTACACATGTGGTTGAGTTAGGTTGTGGGGTTGACTTAGGCTTTCATCAGTAAGAGGGTGTTCTTTTATAAATTAATTTTTTAGTATATTTCGGATTGCTAGTGGCAAAGGAAATCAACTTTGAGAGTAGTTTTCGAGATGCTGAATATTGGTTACGAGTAATTAATAAAAATAAACTGTCTAAATATTTATTGTCACATAATTAACAGTTAGAAAATATCTTGTACATATTTTTAAATATTTATATGTATGTATACAATATTTTACAAAAAAAATGTAAGCAATATTTTTAATTATTTAGTAAACATATTTAAATAATTAGTAAATTTCACATTAAATTTCACTCTTTACATTTCACATTAAAATATTTTTTAAATATTACAAAATTAAAAAATATGTACCAAATATTTACCAAATATTATGCAATTAGGGTTGTTTTGTTTAACTCAGCTGGTTAACTGTCGATTGAGCCCTAATTTTTAACTAAAACTTTAACTTGCCCAAACTCTCTTGCAGACAATGTAACCTACCACGAACCACCAAGAAGAGTCCTCGTAGAATTGCCTCAGAGCAAAGTCACTTTATCAGACTATTTATTCCCCGGAGAAGGTGCGCAAGAAGCTCTTATGTCTCTGCAAGAGCTCTTGGACCTTCGAGTTTTGGAATGCAACGTGCAAAAAGACCTGGAACTTCAAGTTGGTGAGCATCCCTGGATCCGCAAGAAGTCACCAGCTCCTACCTTGAAATTTCTCACTGACCATTTGTTCCTTTTCAGACACTTCGGAATTCTACAGACAAAATGAGATAAACGTGACCACAGGGGACCGAATAAAGAGCGTCGGAGGATCCGGAATGCTGCCATACTTAATGGTTTTCGGCGTGGCGCTAGTAGTCCTGATAGTGGCCGTTCTGGTGCACCACTTGAAGTGAGCCGAACCGCGAGCTGTGGTTCAATACTTTCAATAAATGTATTGCGCAAATGGATTGCGAGTGCAACACGTCTTTTTGGCAGCTTGAATATAAAGTTTGTACATCGAAGAGTCGGAACGGACATAATGCATTTCACCGCTAAAGCGAATTGTACATAAAAGTTGATGAGCTTGATGAGAATCCATTTACGATGCATTTATTTTTGTAAGGTGTATTTGGGTTTTGAGAATCAAGTCCACGTTTATATTTTTTGATAATTCAAATAAACTTTGCTATTTAATGTTTATATATTTTGGTAAAATTTTCGAAGGTTTAACGTTTTCCATCATATACTTGGTAATCACGTAGTATGTGACCGATGACAATTCAACAAAATACGACATCGCGACACGACAATGGTCGAAATGTCGGTGTCCGTTTGTTTTTGCTTGTTTTCTTTCTGTTTCTTGTTTTCCTTTCCATTATTTTATATATAATATAATATATCATTTATACAATTGTACTCATCGTGTTTTCGATCTGTACAAAATTATATTTGTATACACACGCATTTATAACGTTTAAAAAATAAAAGTCGTAGTGGTTCGTACAAATTTGATTTACTTCTCCCTTTCAGCTCCATCAAATCAACCGAGTTCACGCGACAATGATCCATTTTCTCCAATACTTATTCGAATGCGCAGGTACTTGCAATGAGAACGATCAGTGTAACTCGGCGATAGATGGCGCCTTAGTCGTACAAATGCTCGAGTTGATTCGTACAGGTCAACCTCAATGTACAAAGTTCGACGAGTAACGATCGTGTCCAACGTCACGCACAATTATTCGCAATTACAATTTTTTCCCCTTTCTCGATTGAAAAAGAACCTTCCGTTTTCACACATAATTTACTTTACAGTCAAAACTCGTTTAATATTTTATTTTAACCGTCGATTGGACTTTAATTATTTCAAACAGTTACAAAATTGTTACAACTGTTACAATTTAGCTGCGACTTTTTAACAGTGAAAATGCGGAAGGATTCTTCTTCGACTTAAATAAATTGTCCCTACAAAAAAGTTGAATGGTCAACAACAACTTCACAGTGCGTATATGTACAAACATAAAAGATAAGTCGCAAAGTAACAAGTCAAATTACGATACGTCGAATTTCACAATTTGGCATTAATAACAAACGGAACTGCGAGAAATAACCGCTTCTTAAATTCGTCTATAACAGTATGCAGAATCGAACGATTCCCCATTTCATCATGCTAAACCGAGCTGCCATTTAAATCTATCCTCTCAAATGTAACAAAGTAACGATTCACATAAACCGCCAACCTTAACTGGTAATCACTATTTTCGTTTCGCGATGCGCAAATTACGTAAAAAATGCTAGTTAACAAAATTCAGCTTCAAGCGAGCTAATGGATTTTCGCCTCCGCGGAATTTCGTCTGACGTCTGAGTTGATTCGTTGTAGTCTAACATAAAATGAAACGAAGTACTGAGCGCGTCAGTCGCGACTCGGGTATCACTTATCGCTTAGTTATGAAGCACCATTCTGCAAATTCGATAAATTGTCGCTAATTGGGCAGTGTTTTTACAACGTGTCATTGCGCTTGGTCGTGAATTTCGACGAGGACTGAAATCAGGTGCACATTCATGTTGGACTCGACTTCGTCAAACAAGTTCCACCAATCAAATTCAACGAGACACAGTGCACTGTAAAAAAACTGTAACAGTATGTGGTTTTACTGTAAAATTCAAGTTTTTTTGTTTTACTTTTTTACATTAGAATTTACAGTAACAGTTTAATTTGCTGAAATCTGATTGGTTTAACGATTGAATTTTACAGTAAAACTTTAATTTCACAGTGGAAGTGCTGCGAAACTCAATTTTTACAGTGTGATGCAAAGATGTGAATGTCACTGAATCCGAAAGAAAATGAGAAAAAAAGAATCTCAAAACGCATTTACCATCAATTTCTTCTGCTTTCTAACTGGGAAATTGGTTGGAAAAATATTCTGATGGTTCATACGAAGTAATATTTTTTTTATCGTCAAATGAAAAAGAGAAAATTGGGACGATTTGTTGAAAATGAGTAAATACAGGGTTTCGTGATATTCAAAGCTTTGCATCTGTGGAGAGACAGTGGCAGCACTGCTCTCCACGAAAAACCGCTCGAAGTCCTCCGTGTAAATTGCTTATAATACTTGTTAAATAAATCGGCTATCTACACGTACTCATCTCATCCGGTAACATAAAAAAGGTAGCCTACATAAATAGTCGTTATCAATGCAGTCTTTACACTGTACAGAGTAATCGGACAACCCGCATAAATTAACATCTCTCCTGGAAAAGTCGAACCTTGCTCGCCGTAATGGAAATATACAGACCGAGCTCCAAGTTGTCGTCCTACTGATGAACCAGCATGATTCGGTTAAAATGAAAAAGGATTAAGTCATAATTGGAAGCGCGTTATAAGAAATGCGATGATTGAGTCGTTTTGTAGTGCAGACTAATTTGAGGAAATCTTAGGTGTAATTGAAGTTGGAAAATTTGTTTGGGTGAAATATCAAGTGGGACTGAAAGGAAAATCCGACATTAATGACATTCGGATATCTGCATATCCATGTCAGTGAAATATCTGACATCTTAAGTTCGGATAACTGGATTATTTTTATTATTAATGGTTATTCTGTTTTGTTATTCTGAATCAGTATCCGGATGTATTATTTGGATTTGGCGTATGAATTTCCTCTTTACTAAAATTTCAGAATTTCAGATTTTTGTTGGATTTGTATCCGGTTTATTTATTTTTCGAATTATTCGGATGTTTACTTCAATGTAGCTCTAATTTCAAGTAATGTAATCGATAAGTGATTAGACAGACTTTTTTGTTTTAAAATCACGATAATTATCTTTTCAATCAAACCAACCGAGGTTCTTGTTGTGAGGAACACATTTTCAATTATTACTAGGTACTACAACATTATTCAAATATCATAACTAAATGCAATAAAGACCTAATGAACATTATCTCAATAACAAAAAAAGTATATACAAGATGGTCACATGAAAAAATAAGTATCATTTTCTTCTTTACGCAGTTTTCCCTAACGCGGTTCGATGAAAGAAATGCATCTACAATCTCTCGATTTAATGTCCGCAACAAAAGAATTATCAACCTAAAATTATCAACCTATCAATAGTTCAGTGGCCGACAAAACAACTGACGCTAATAAACTGTGTTTATACATATTTTACAAAGTACACCTAAACTTTGCAAGGTCATCAGTCATCAGAATCCAACTTTTCGTTCGGTCTACAAAACGGAATTGTGTGTGGCACTGTTACATTCCGTTTACGGATTTCCTTAACATTCCCCAAAAATGTTTCACATTTCCTAAAAAGCTGGGACAATTTGAACATTTCTTAGAAACATTTTTAATCTACCAGCATAATTCTTAGTGAACACCGTAAGTGTATGCTGTGAAAGGACATTTGCAATTCTTCCAGATATCCCCATTCCATTTCACTTTACACCCGTTAAACATTCACTAAGGAAAAATACTGTAAAATTGTCCTCTGAAAATCTGTTTTCACAAATCAAGAACGCTGGATGAAGAAATAGCAGCATCTAGATGGCTATTGGGATCTGATATGGGAATGTGACCTAAACAAGTAACATCAGTTACTTTTCCATTTCATTTCCATCTACAAAATTAAACATACAAACTAATTCGTACCTTTCTCATTTCCATAAATCATTTCGATTCAAAGGAACTCTAATGACATATTTACAATAAAATGGGAAAACTCGGTACACCCTGCACTTGCAGTGCTTCCCATCTATGGTGTACCTACGAATATCAGATCCCAATGTCAACACCATTTCATCGTGTTTTCCTCTCTGAAGACCTTAACATCGAAAGGACGTCTAACTTGTTACCCAGAAATGTACCTTTCACCCTCAATACTCATCAAGAATTTGGACTCATCTATTCAACCTTTTCAGTTATATTTTTGGTCGCCCATCTAGATGCTAAGCTGGCTATCTTCGCCATCCAGTTTTCTCATAGCACTCAAATGTGAAACGCTTGTCAGGAAGGGATAGGAACCCAGGCTGCGGGGCTTTTGGGACGGTCAAACAACCCCTATCTTAATGAGGCCTGCCTGACTGCTCCGGCTCATGCTCGACTCTTCCAGGGAGTCCAGGTCCAGCGCCGATTCTATCATGGTGGTGTCCTGGAGAAGCTGCAGCTTGGACGCGGTCAGCGGCGTGGTCACCGTGACCGCCGGGACACTCAGGTCCAGGGGATGCGACACCCCGGCGTGGTGCCGCGGTGGCAACGGCGCGATCTCGTCGATGTCTATCGGTACGATGTTGAGCGACGCCAGCGGCATCTCGTTGCTCACTAGGTGGCTTACACTATTCGTTGTGCTACCTAGAACGGGAAAGAGAAACTGGTCACTGAATGTTTCGGCGTGAAAAAGAGGTCTGTTGGGGAAGGGTGGGTATGGCTCGAGGACGATCGATTCGGACAATCCCCCAGGTTCTTCTTTTGGGTTTGAAGTACAGAATAAGTTGTGGGTATCGATCATCCTTCGAACTTTGGGGATCTTCGGGTAGCACTTCACGATTAGGAATCACACTCGATTCTCAGCGAATGGACTCTAACACTGAGTGCTATATTAGTTAAAGTTTCACAGACAAGCAAAGATGAACATTCTGTTAGTTTAAGGAAACACTTCGACTGCTGGTCAATCCTCAGAATTCAGATTCGGGTAGTGAGGTGGACCATTCTGGTTGTTGTTGTATCTTCTGGTATAGTTTGGATTGGAATGGACCAATGGTCGAAGTGTCCCATTAATCAAACAAATCAAAATAATATACCACGGTTACCACCGTACTACATGACCGCTTACACTAAGAACACGTCATTCGCAGTTATGGAAACCAGGTCTTGCCCCGTACAATATTAATAAAACAACATACAATTTAACTGAAAACAACTCAATGATCGGCATTCAACCCAAGACCCAGCGGTTGACATACACATCGGTACCAATGCCCCAATTTTTGCACACTGATTGGTGTTACTCAAATGGGAAACTTAATGCCTCATCGAAGTTCCGCGAGGATGCAATGACGAATGTCAACATAAAGAGTGCAGAGGGTGAACTTCTCATCCCATTGGGTCGGTACACTCAACTCTTGGCACTTGCCAAAATCGTCAACAGGTTTGACCTTGATTTGTCATTGGTTTGGGTCTTTTGGTGGTCGAAGGACACCAAGTGTTGAATGTAAATAAATGTGGGAAGGGGAAATGGCGTTGCACTGTGCATGCGTTGTGATTTAGTGCGAATCCCTTGATTTCGTATGAGAAACGATTTTTACGGTTCGGTAACCGTGGTGTAACGCTTTCTTGTGGCTTGGTTTGGAAGATAATTGGATCTAGGTGGAAAAAGAGAATCTCCAGTTTTCAAATTGATTGGGAATTATCAAGTCGTTTGTTAATGGAATATGTATTTGATGTATTAACAATGATGATAAATGTTAATAATATTAACTTAATATTTAATTATATATGTGATGTTGCTTGAATCCTCATTGCATTATTTTATGTTTATTAGTTTGTATTTGTCTTTTAGTAGTTTTTCCAGTAGAGATAGTTTTGTTCATATCATTTTTCCTGAAAATATAATCGGTTAAGAAACTGAATATCGCTAAAAAGCATAATGTTTGCGAAATCTAAGTCGCTGGAAAGGAATTTCTGAAGGTGTCTAGGGCTGAACTGAACAGATCTATGATTACAAACTAATGAAAGTATTTGTAAAATGAATAATAATCATTGTAAGAAATAGTAATATTTTGGAACTAAAATGTCAAGGAATTCAAATTTTACATGTTCGTTGCTAACCTACACTAATATACACCGAGATACCCATGCTCACATATGTGTAGACTAGTTTTAATGAATGTGTAGAATTCAGTACTTTGGGCATTTTCGAAGGACAAACGAATTCTACTTCTGTTGTACAATATACAAAAATCTAATTCATTGTCCAAAAATCTAATTCATTAATTCAAAAATCTAATTGTTATGTTATTCAACACTTTTTATTGCCTTGAAACACTGGAATTAGAAGAAATTAATCACTTAAAACTAAATAAATCAAGAGACTAAATTGATTTATCAACTAAATCAAACTAATATAAAATATCATTGGTTTCTTTTGTAGTCTAAACATTTTTGATTATATATTTCTATCTTCAGAAAGGAGACCCCTTAATAAACATTACGCCAAATTGTCCATTAAATATAAAGAGGCAGCAATAATTGGAGGCCAATATTTGATATTTAAATTAAAACAAAATGGAAAAAATATAAAAAAATGAAAAAATTGAAAAATTGAAAAAATTGCTTGCCTCAAAAAAATCCATAACTCAATTTCAGTTATCCTGTACCCTCTTCAATACGCTACGATACTTTACTTAAAATCCGATAACAACGCCCTCTCAATAAGCTTTAAATCGCAGAATTGCCTAAAAGCTGACTCAATTTACATTCAGGCTACATAATTTCTCATATGAGAACTCATATGAGATTTTATCACATCTTCCTGAATATTTATTAGAAGATACATCTAAGAAATCTGAATAAAATAATATTCACCTGCCATGACAAAATTAATATTGTGCATTGGCACAACCAAAAACTTCCCTTCTTTACCACGAAAGTGGCGCTGCGATCGTCTGTATCGTAGCGAATATCTTCATTAGTAACAACAAAAGCAAACACTCCGAGTCAAACATGAAAACCCACGATGCATCGTTAAAATTGGGCCTTTACCACACATCAAATTCACCCAAAGCCCAACCCAAAAGGCCCCAAAACAAATCAAAAACAGAACAAAACAAACCGAAGTCACATTGTTGTGTTTCAATGCGCAAAGTGCAGTTACCAGTATTGTTATCGTGACAAATGTTTGTCAACAGTGAATTGCAGTTAGTTCTCGGACAGCGATTTGTTAGGGGTCAAAGGTGTGTGGAAAATGTTTATTTGAGTAACAATAAACTTACCAAAGCGGTACGCACTGAGCCCTCGATTATCGGATGATAATATAAGCAACAAAGAAACAATATTGATTGAGTCAGACAGTCGAAACAGAGCGATCCAAAATACTTATGGTAACTACATTATTTGCGTCGTAGGTTCGCCTGCTGCACTCGACAGCTCGCGCATTTCTTTACTTAAACAGTCAAAAAACCATCCCGTCTGAGTTTCCGCGTTGTTTTTCACTGCACAGTGAACGACAGCAATCCGTACGAATTGCGAACCGATTTTTCGCAATTTATGTTTCTTCGTTTAAATAAAGGTAATGCGCCGCGTTACTGTGTGATATAAGAAAGTTTCTTCATTGTATGTACAATTCTTAATGTATTACTCCGAGCAGAAGTGCTTGAAATAGCGCAAACCAGCGCAGTCGTGGGATTTATTACATTTCGTTTTAAATGTCGGAAATATAATAAACTCGGAGTTGTGCCTGTATGGAAACCATTGGACCACCGTAAATGCTTCGTTATTTTTCTCTATTTATTGTTATGAATAATATTAGTTGTTGCGGCTGTTATATTATTACTTTATTAATAGTGGTACTTGTGGTTATGACTGCTATTGTTCTGAATGTATGTTTTGTAGAAATGACCAATCGAAAAGAGTCTCGAAAAGGATGCGTCACAAAGCGTGGACCAGAGTTTAGGCAAGTTCTTGGAATAACAGTAAAGTGTTATTCGGAACTGGCATTAGTCACATGTCTACAAGTTATTATTTTCAACAAAGTTCTTCAATCCAACCTTGTCACAGAGACTGGACTTAAGACATTCACAAATGGCCTAATTTTTAGAGATAATTGTTCAGAATGTCTTTGGAATAAGGAAGTCTATAAGGCAATAGCATTTAAAAAAATGTCCAATTTTATTTACTTTGGAATTTAAATTTAAATTTTAAATAAAAAATGGCAGTTTTGGTGTTTTTGTTTGCAATATGAAATCTTTTAAAAGTAACTTTTAAAAGAAGTATTCAATATTTTCAAAAAAATGGGGATTTAGCCTTGTTTATACTAAAATAAATGCTTTTTTCCTCCTAAATGCAACAAATTAAATCCAAAACTACTCAGTTTCGATAAATAACAGTTTGAACTCTCCTCTTCTTACCTTCGCAATGTCTTAACTCCAGCCCTATTCCATAAATAATGCCCATTTCAATTAACGACACGTTTTAGGACTTAAAACAACTGTGCGCGATGTCTCCGAGCGCCATCTACGTCCACGCACGGTGCATATGAAGGTCGTGAAGTCGTAAACAAACAGACGACTATGTTTCGTTCACAGTTGGTATAACAAATGCAAAACAGTAGGCACATTTAATCGTAAACGCTCTTAAAAATGTTTGCCTTAAGTGTATCCATTCGAAATGATGAACAACTGGTAAGTGCTTTCAGGTAAAAACCGTCGTTTACAGGGTCGAGTAGCGCTGGCTATTGAAAATACATTTTTGCTCAACACCGTACACCTGACTTATTTACAGATGTGCAAAGCGGATTCCCGACCGCTTCCTTAATCTAAACTGCAATGTCCTGGCGAATTGCAGCATTCGCGTTAGTAAAATTACGGTACAAAATTTATGGCACTTATCCAAGAACAGTAACGTATGTGGGGTGACCGATGACTGCCGATAACCAGACATTTACACCGAACCTGGTTACGAAGTCAATCCTACCGCCGAATGATAAATCGACGATTTTCTGCCTAGAATAATCTAGATCTTCCGAACTACGAGACGTGATTATTAATACTCAAGTAATGCTGAGAAGTTGCGAAATTGTGGGTATAAGAACAGTGCGAGATGTATTCTGAAGTGGATTTGTAATCATGCAACTGTAAAAAAACTGTTAATCTGCCAGTATGTTTTAAATACTGGAAAATATACCAGCAAATTGCAGTTTTGCTAGAAAATTACAGTAGAACTACATTTTTTAAATTCACCTTTTCTTTTATTTCAAAAAAAGAAATTTATATTACAGTTGTTTAAATAAAAAGCTAAATTAATGTAGAGAAATTGAAAACTTGAAATTTCAGTAGTTTTTAGCAGTATTAGAATTAATTGCAGTCCTACGATAATTTTATAGTTTCCCCTGAAAAATGTTAATATATTTACTAGAAACTTTAGTGACAGTATTTTTACAGCGTGGGGTGTATATATTTTAGTAAGTTATAGTGTAACGTTAATTAGTGACTTCAAACCGAGATGCCATAAAATTGTAGCAAAAATATTGGCAAGTTTCTGCGAGGGTAGTTTATTGTCTACACCGCTCGCGTCGCGGTGGAGTTAATTGAACGAACGAGTGCGGCTAAAATACTGTGTGCATTATTCCAGTAATGTGACGTAGTTGGAATATGAAATAGTTAGTCAACGTGTTGGTCGAGTTGCAAATGCGTAACGGATAATCAAGCGACGTAAGAGCCGAGTTAGTAATGCGTTATATTTATATATTATTAATCGATATACCCTAGAGACGAGTTCAACTGATTTATAAAAATAAAATAAACAATGCTTAAGTCCTGCGTATGCACGTGTATGTAACATGGTATATAATTCAACAACAGTGATCGATATATGTCCTAGCACTGCGATCCTTCAACAATGTTCAACAAACTCTCAGTAAGATCCAGGAGCTTACACCTAGACTCTTGACCAAAAATGTATTTTGAATTCAGCAGTTCGAAGTACGCATTCATGCACATCAGTTTCATTGCACTTAGCCTAAAGACAGGGTCCCACCTCGTTCTACTCTAAAGCAAGTGCATTCGTCAATTGTGTCGACTTTTTATCTGCAATTTTTAATACTGAAAGTCATGGTCTCATGCACTGAGAAAAATACAGACACGATATATCTAAAATGACAACATTCTTCTGGTTGAGATACATTCGGATGTTGGTGAAGACTTGACTTATGCAGACGAAAATGGTCTAATTTAGATAATCGATTGTCTGGAAGAGACATTTTTCAGTGGGGGTTCATCCCCTCCTTATATCCCAATCGACAGAACCACAGCCGGATGAAAAGCAAGATTATGTTTACATTGCAAGGCACGTACTCCTCATTTCGAAACCAAAGAAATTAATACTGATCGAAATTTATGGTACTTGAAACCCCGTGGTGAAGGTAGATGCTAAATCGGTGTAGTTGTTGAAAGAAGTATGGAATTGGTGGTGGTTATAAAGGGGACGTTTTTGAAATGAAGATTCTTAAAAATAACCTAGGAATGTTGCTAGGACACTTAAAAGACATTTTATAACATTAAATGGTCTTATATTCATATTCCAAAAAAAGTGCTAAAAAGATCAAAGTCACCTCCATCAAATTCGTTTTGAAACAAGTCTATATTGACCATACAATTTAAGAAATGTACAATTTTCCGAGAAAATTTGTGGGATAATCGTCTTTTTTCCTTGCGACATAAAGTATACTTTGCACCATGAGAAATAACGTAAAATTCCCTTGAATGAATTGCATAATTTAAACTATAATAAATATTGAAGTGGTTTTAGTGTCCTATCTTTATCCCATTCTCTCCAACATCAGTATTACAAGGGTACCAATAGCATTTGCACCATCTTTCTTACGAACCTTTTCCTGACAAATGAATTTCAGAAAAGGGTCAACTTATCCTCTTACGGTAAAATGTACCACTTTTTAAAATCAGTCTGCTTACTACAAATACGAACATTTCAATGTAAGCAATGGCTCTCCTCACAAACCACCTCCATTCCATCTCTTTCCAAAATTACACCTCACAGCTAGTGATGCCACTGAGAGACGTCGTCAGCATTGGAAGTATATCTATCCTAACGGATCTGTGACACGAAATCGATATGGAATCAATGTCGATTGCGACTTGCAGAAACAATGTATCGACGTCGAAACAAAGCCTCAAAGTCCCTTCAATCACCATCGAATTACCATCGATATGTAGATATCAACATCAATTCAACGTCGATTTCAAGTCGATAGTCAACATTGAATCAACGTCGATTCAACCTCTCATTTTACATTGAATCTACATCGATGGTATCGATATCGATTTGCTCTCGACTAAATGAACATTAAGGCATAGATTCGAAACTTTGATTCAATCGTTGTCGAGTCACCATCGACAACGATTCGATGTCGATTTCGTCTCGTTGTTCCATAAGAGTACTTTGAGAAAAATAGCAGTAGATTCAACGCGCTTTCTGAGTTGAACATGGTACAACACCAAAAAGAAGTTGTGCCGATTCCAAAACAAAGTTGAAACAACTAAAAAATAATTTATTTTTCTTCAAAATAACTCGAATTGGAGTCGAAACAACTCTTCATTCTCATTTAACCCCTATGAAACAACCATTCACATCTTCCAACTACCCTGGAATCTCACTTAATCTTCCGTTCTGGGATCGGAAATCCCACTTAATCTCTCAAACATAAAAAATGCTTCTTATTGGCTGATGTATCCACAAATACTGCATTTCTTGTTTTTATTGGCCAAGCTAACGTTTGTTATTACCGAATTAGGAGATTAAGTGAGATTCAAATGTACTTCACATATTATCTCCAACTCCGATGATTCTTCTCACTTAACACATAACAACTGCATATACCCTCCGCATGCTTAAGACGTCCCACCTCCCACCCCAGTGGCTCCACTCCTAAACATACCACCACCACCTTTCACCAAGGGCTTCAACTCCAAACCCCTCCTCCCCTCCCTCCGACACAATTGACCTCCCCCCTCCCTTAGTTGACTAGATCCACTCGTCCGAGTGCTCCTCCCACCCTCAGACGTCCTCATCGCTCTGCGCGCCCCCTAGGAAGCGACCCCTGAGCTCGTCGGCGGCGCGCGCGTCGCCGTACTGCTGCGGGTTCGCCAGCAAACCCGAGCCGAACTTGTTGACGACCAGCTCGATGGCCGTCTGGCCGATCATCGGGATGCCGACCGTCGGCAGCACCCGGCCCGGCAGGAAGTTGAACGCCTGCCCGGGCGCGTACTTATTAGACGTGTGCTCGGCGCATCGCAGATTATTGTACTTGGCCGCGTGGCGCGCCGCCGGCTCGTCGGGGTAGTGGCGCTGCGGTGGCGCTCGGTACGCCGCGTCCGCGTACCGCTGCGGGTACTTGACCGCGTGCGCCATCTCGAACGCCATCTCGTACGGGCCGCGGCCGTCGTAGAGCAGGCCGCCCTCGGCGCAGCGGTGGTACTCGTCGCGGCAGCGCTGGTGGTACTTGTGCAGGTTCTCCTCGCAGCGGTACGACGCCTGGTACTTGGGCGGCGGGGGTGGCGGCGCCACCGGCTCTTCGGGCGGCGCGCGCTGCCGGTACTTGGGGGCGCTCGCGTCGCCGGCGAAGTGCACGCGCGCGGGCTGGCTGCTGTAGCGCGGCTGCAGGTACTCGCCGCGGGGGTACCGCGGGGCGTACGCCGCCCCGGGCCAGCGAATAAGCGTCAACTCACCGTTCACGGAGTCGAGGTGCGGCGAGCTCTGCGCGCCGCTGGACATCAGGTTGCTCGTCGCGTCCGAGAGGTCGGCGTTGCTCACGCTGCTGGGCAGGGTCGAGATCCCGTTCGGCTGCTGCAGCTCGTCGTTGATGGTTTTGTACTGCGAAGGGAAGAAGAGGTGGATTGTTTAGTGGGTTTGGAGAAATTTAGGTGGATTAAGGTAGTTCTCCCGTGAAGGGCTGTATAATTAGGGTGCCAAGTAAAATGTTTTATTGAAATAAAATTAATTTTTAAGCAATTTTGTTATGAAAAGTCTTTTTTCACGGTAGAAATACGTTTTTTAACTGCTTTTCTTATAAAGTAATTAAAACTTTGTTATTACCCGTTCATCAAAATGTAGAGATTGTATATCTATATATATCATTTTTCAGCAAATTCGCTAATTACTCAGAAACTAGATAGTAAATCTAGTTTTTTCTTTCACATGACTATGTGTTATATTAATATCTGTATATGGTTAGTTTTTTATCAAAATCTCTTTGTTTTAATTCTAGTTATTTAGAAAAAATGAATATTTTCAGACTAGTCTCCTATGCTGCTAACGTTAATTTGTGAAACTTTGGTGTTATATATCTTTGCAACTAGGTAGTGAATTTGCGTGAAACTTCGGCAAATTACATATTAGTAAAAAACGAACCTAATTTCAAAATTTCATTGAATTCCCTTTGATTTGACTTTAACGGGAGAAATACCTTAGAGAAATCTCATCTATTACCTACTAGAGTACGTAACAAAGCAAACTTGGTTCGATTAATCGAAACTATGATTCGATTAATCGAAACTATGATTCGATTAATCGAAACTATGATTCGATTAATCGAAACTATGATTCGAGTAATCGAAACTATGATTCGATTATTCGAAACTATGATTCGATCAATCGAAATTATGATTCGATTAATCGAATCATGTTTATACCTAATGTTTATACATTAGATATAAACATTCTCTCCACGATTCGATTAATCGAAACAGTGCAGAGAATTTTGTTTATACCTAATGGTTGAAGAGAATTTCAATGGCTGCTACAGCTTTTGATTTATATATAGGTGGATGAAATTGAATAAGAGAGTTTCGAACATAATTTTGTGAGAATCACACATATGGCTTCGCCGGAAAGCCAGTCGGAAAGCCACTCTAAAAAATGCAAAGTTATACCTGAAAAATGGTACACTAAAGTGATCTGCGGCCTGGCTATATCGTTAGTCACCTTTCATATGTCATTTTGACTAACAATCCCCACAGGAATGCAACTCGGTACTTTCTCGCAAAACATTACTTCATTTCCGTTTGACCGACAGATGCGTGTTAGTCAATATTGACGTTATTACGTTTCGGTTTCAAATTTTTCTTCCGAGACGCGAGCACGTCTGTTCAACAACGCTCCTCCCACGAAGCATAATGCTCGACATGATATGCATGACTTTGTCTAAGTTATTACATGATGATGTCTTACGACACGTAACGCGCGCGAACCCAAAAGCGGTGTAGAGTTAAGGCGAATTTATTGTTTTATTTTGCGCGCGATAACGCGTAAGTTTCGCGACTAGACGCGCAATTCCGTTCAACTCGGACGTGCGAATGGTCGTGGGCTTTTTTTTCCGCGGCTGGACGCGTCTCTCGCGCGACTGGGCGCGTCGCTCGCCAGCTGAACGCGCGGTCACGCTTTCTTATCGCTAATCGCGTGGCCGAAAAAGTCCAGGTAAAAATGAACATATCTGGGCCATAAATTAAGTGACGCGTCTACCTGCGGAATGAAAAAACAAGAGCGTTCGACCAATGGTACGTCCAAGCTGAACGAAATTGCGCGTCTAGTCGCGAAATTTATCCGTCATCCCGCGAAAAATAAAACGATAAATTCGCCTTAACTCGAGTTAGGCGAAAAACGCGCGTTCTCGTTGCGCTTACCTTGCGGCCCCGTTTATGGGTAGTTTAGCGCGTACGAGCGCTCGGCTCGGAGCAACACGGGTATGTGTTTTGCGTGTCCCGCGGCAAACGGCACCGGCGGAAGAGAACCAGTTCTACTGTTGAAAATAATGGCCGGTACGGGCCCGCGACTGCATTCACACGGCGGAACATGTTTAGGGCGCGCGGTGTGGGTGGATGCGAACCGCTCCGGAAGATCGTAAAGCGTTTGCGGCGCGATGTTAGGACATCGTGACGCGCGCAAATAAACCGTGCCACAGGCGGTACGTGCACGTGTACCGCGCACCTACAGAAAGCGCGTCGTCGTAAATTTCACGTGGAGCCGTGAAAAATGGCCCTGCGAGGGCTTTATCGCCGCCATGGCGTTTGTCCGGCGAAACTAAGGATACGTCGTGGCTTCGGTAATCGATTTATGGTGAAGTCGGAAGGTTAATATTTTTCTCTTTTTCTTTTGAAGTTCCAAGGGATGAAAGGATCTTTGGAGGATTATTGGATTATAGTTAGAAGGAGGTCGGTTAGAAGATATCTAAGAATTAATGAAAATCTTACGGGGAACAAAACTTCTGGAAGTTCGGGTTGGAAATAAATACATTGCTAAGGGGGGAGGTCACCCTGAGCATTCCAAAAAAGGCAGTTTTTGTGAATTATTTTAGAGCCTTCGAATAAATGACAGACACTTCGAGTTTTTGGTATATAATAGAACAATATTTAAACTTTATTTTGAAATTTTTTCAACAGAAAATATTAAGTCATGTGCCATTGGCAGCTCAGCGATACCATGCCTGCAGGAAAAACGTTCGCACCTTGCGGTAACGCATTCTCCGGTCTGAATCGTAGAAGAATAAAATGAATTAGTGTTCCCAATTCCTAAATTGTATAACGCAACTTTTTGCAATCGGGTTTTTCGACATTCTCAAAATTACCAAAATGGCGCCGTTCGGGAAAACGTTCGTTATTAATTTTTTTATTTCGATTTAAAAAATCGAAAATTTGGATTTTTGAAAAACGCAATTGATCCCAGGTAGAAATTGCCAAAGTGTTTCCGACGCTGACTATCGTTTGGGGCCCGGCTTGGTACCGTTTAGCGACGTCGGATTGAGGGGTTCTGTGGTCCTACGGCACAGGCTGG
>JABFPB010000990.1:0-29109 GCA_022817645.1 Ceratoteleas bidentatus | reverse complement strand
AAAATTCCCCGAAAAACCAACAATTGACAAAAAATATCTTTTTTCATTTTCGTATGCAATTAATAGGAAATTCACATGTATTACACCAAGAAACAATCAAACTGTTCTGATGAAATAATAAAACATAATTAAATTAATATGACCATATTTTCATTTGGAACCCTAAATATACAATCCTTCATGACATAACCACCTTAAGGGATATCGCAAAAAACCTCGATTTTAAACTGACAGAGAGTCACCTTCGACTCGGCGTATCTTAAAGAGAGACCGTCTCTGTACGAAGAACCACGCGTAATTTTATAACACAAGCGTGTCAGTTGGTGGCAAATTTGCGGATGCGTGCAATTGGCATCGACTGTGTCCAGTGCCGTACGTGTGCACTGGCACACCTCTGTATTCCGAGCTTAGAACGACAGTTCAATCGGCAGTTATGAAGTAGTTAACTTAATATGGCGCACTAGAAATGTATGTCATCGACGACCTCGAAGCCATCCCTAGGTCAGTGCTAATTCCCGGATCCGAATTATAAAAGCAGAAAGTTTTGTGCCGATCGCCCGAGTCGCGCGAGAAATGCACGAACGCCGATAACGTATCGCCGATAAACGGCAATCGTAAGTCATTCAGATATCGTCCGGACCGTTATGTACCGCAACTTTTTTTGCAGTCCCAATTAAAGTAATCACGGGCAAACTGACTCAACGTTTACTCCAGTTTTTTCGTTACTGTGGGCCATACTTTTCGTCGATATAACGAATCACGATTTCCACACTGTTAAAAGTATCCTTTTAGGCAAAAATAAAGCATTTTGGCACAAAAGAAATCATTTTGGCCGAAAAGGAATCCTTTTCATTTAAAAGGAATCGTTTTCATTCAAAACGAATTTTTAGGTTAGTTTTTTCAGTGCAGCGATGCTGTGAAAGTGAAATACAACGATTATTGTCACGAGGTGTTTGTCACAATACAAGAACAGACATGAGAAAAATAGTGTCATGATTAACGCGGTTTTATAAGGTTTTCCTTAGATACGACTGAGTGCTCAACGTGAATGCTGACATAACGCAAAAAGTATTGAAACAATGCTTGTGGAACGTCTTTTTATTAGTGTAGATTGGAGATTATAATTTTTATTGGGTGAGGTTTTTTTAACATTTTATCAGGGTGATTATATTGAGGAGTTATGCGTTATAAATAGTAGTAGGATATTAGACTGCAATTTCAAACGATCCAGAATTTCTCGTCATCATAATCAGAATGACTACTTAGCTTAGCGTAGCTGCGATAAGTGTAGACCTAACCAATATTGCCGTTTTAGCTATTTACTCCATTTAACTAAGGAGCTATGTGCTTTGCTTTAACTGATCGCTGAGATAGTGGATTGTAAAAAGTTTCAATCACTTACATGAAAAGTTCCGGAACAGAAACTATTTGATCTAATTATTTCTCTCAAAACAATAGACCTAACACCTACTGTTGTTGTGAAAAGCAATTATCGATTCTATCGAAAATTGTCGATGCAAATTGTATAGAATAACACATTAAAAATAACCCAAGGTTAATTTTTTCTACTATTCTATTGTTAGTTTCATTCTCAACAGGAGATCGAATCAGACTCCTTATGAAAATACAAAAGCACGAATGTTCAGTTTATGAGCTTATAGTTGAATAATGTACAATTAAATTTGATAAAAATTGCACAATTGAAAAAAGTGGTAGTCAAGAGTGGTAGAAGTTTAGTAGGTTAAGCAAAGGTGTGTTTGGATTGGCGAATGGTAAAAATACTGCTCAGATTTAACATAATGTGATTGAATCAGACAAACTTCTAACAGTTCTTGTCGTTCTGTTTTTCCCTGTAGTTCCTGCAGTTTTGCGAGATAGAGAAGTTCGAAGATCAAAATTATTCATACTGCAAGATAAAGTTTCAATTGACATTATGATTAAAAAACTGAACAATTAAAAATGTAATATAGCAGAACAAAACAGAAAGTTCACATTAGTCATAGTCTAAGTGTACTCGGACTTTGATGATTTACATTTTGCTTACATTCGATGACAAAGAAGAAACAAAAATCACCATCTTTTTACGATTATGGTGGAAAGATTAGTGACATTGTGTAGAGAATTTGATCATTAATAATATTTCTTGAATGTAAAGAATGTATTATACTTTTATAAGTGCAAAGGAAGCTCTTTTGGTTCTTTTGACAGATCAGTGTTATAGGTTAACCAGAAATAAAATAATTGCTGCAATCATTTACGTTTTACTCAGAACAGTGTATCATTAGCAAAATCTAACAATAATATTTCGTTCTAAGAAAGAATATCTGAAAATATACTCTTATGGAATTTATGTTTTAAGGTAATCAGTGCTAAAGTCACGGAGTTAGTGTCTTTTTTACTTTATGTTGTTAAAACACATTGTTTTAAAATTATCTGATAGCCAATTGATTAATTTTTCGTGGGAGATTGTGGACATGTATAAAAGTTTTATAATTATTTTGTTATATTGCGTAACTTTTGGAAATACGATTTCTGCCACCTAAAAATGTACTTCCAAAAACTGAGCGAATCAAAAGAATTGTTACATTTCATTTTCACTTGAAAGATTCTCCCAAATGGATCAAATTGAATGACTATGCGTTTTTTGTGAAGGTAATTATTTTAATTGCGTAAATTGAAAAGACACTAATTTAGTTACTTTTGGCTGTTTCGTCACCTTAATTCAATCAATTTCACTTGAAATAAATCAAATATGATCCTACAACAGATATGTCCTCGAATCCAGACTTGACATTTTAATTCAAAATGAAACAAAAAGATAAAGTGAATCTCACTTGCTAATATCTTGCATTCCAGGCTGAATCATGTATCTTCATTGACTTCGGGTTCAAAGATTCTTCGCCGATCCATACTCTTCCACAATCTTGGAATATAAAACCCACTACTCTCCAACTAACCTTCCATTTTATGTAACCCACATAAAACGATTCACAGCATATTGCCTTTTCCCAACGAAATCCTGCAATTTCTTAATAACCGCAATAAACAATCAAATAACACCTCATCCTTCGCGACTCTCCCACAATTAATAACTTTATTTGTCATGCTCACCCAATATAAAATCACTTTCACACAACGCCATGGCATATGTCATCCAGGAAACTTACATCGTCAGTGAGTATGTTGAGCCCATTTGGAGTTGAATTGGCAACAAACAAATTTTATAGGTTATTTACACAAATCTCATTATTCTTTGAGTCGAAAAGAACAATTTGACGCAACTTGAAAGTCAGCAGGTGACAACCCTAATAGACACCTCTTAAACACGTAGATTCGACGTGGAATCTACGTCGAATCTACGTCCGAATGTTCCTCCACGTAGAATCCACTTAGATTTCATGTTCGATGTCTGTATGGGAAGTAATTTTTTCAATTTTTGGACCAAAATGGACCCAACCCATCTAGAACCTAATCAAAAGGTAGAAAAACAAAAGATGAGAAAAAAGATGGGAAAAAGAAGGGTGACAACTAAATTCGGTAATACTAACACCATCAATTTACTAATTGGTCATTTTAACTAAAATTATCAGTCAATTCAACTAATTTTAACAGTTTTTCACTAATAAATTTTGTCATTTCATAAATCCACAATAGAATTGACTAATTTCAGTGTTTCGGCGACAAAAATGATTTTACCTCGCGCCGCAGGAATGGCTTCGACAATCCAGCGGAATAGCGGCAATTTGACAGTGCGAAAACAGAATGGTCGAAATTGGCCGAAATAACGAGCTGAAATATAAAACGTCGCACACGCGAAGCTATTACCGTACGCCCACACGAGGCGGGTGTGTTTTAGAATCGGTGAATGTTAAGCTAAGTTAATGGGCCCACTTCCCGGACACGGCGAGTTTCGCGGGCAATCGTCGGCGCTGACAATGACATTGCCCGAGAGCCGCATATGCATTCATAAGCCGAGTCCAGTCGTCAATTTGACTGATGCGACGTGTCGCGGAGGTGCGTCGATGCATTTAAATTACGCTATCGCCGGATTATCATTTAATGAGTAACGAGTGTCTAGCGCATGTTCGCTTTTTAATTTACAATCGACGTTATTTACGCGCCGATCGTTACACATTCACTCGTCAGGTTTTATTGGCTTCCGCTGCGAATGTGCGGATTTTTTCCTGCCCACTAATCAGCCGGGATAATGTATTCGTTCATAGGTGTGCGACTAGTTTGTCAAAGGGGTGGAACGTGATCTATAACGCGGACCTCAGGAGGATAATGAATATCGTAAAGCTTTACGAGGTTGGAGACAAAAGGCTGATTGCCACATTTTATGTTTTAGAGACTGAGAAACGTGGTGGGAAAATTGCAATGAACATTTTTTTAGTATGCAGTATGCTTGAGTTGAATAAAGATGTGAAATTGGATGTGAAAAGAGTTTTTCCTTTCTAGGATGTGGTACAGAATAAATAATAGCAAATTATTCAATGCAATAAACTACTTAGTTTATTTTTCCAAAAATTAATTGTAAATGGTTGTAATAAACTGAATAAAAATATCAGTTGAATTGAGTTGAATTTTGATTAATTTATTAAATTTACTTATATTTAATTTTTGGAAAATTGCTGACTTTTCATTGGTCGCTATTTATTCCATTTGATACAATTTATACATTTGTACCCAAATTGGTCTTGCAATTTTACAATTAGACTTTTTTTATTTTAATTGATCCTCGACGACTTCTATACCAATTGAACCAGATGAAAATTTAACTAGGGTAGGGTACGTTCTATTTATAACTTTTTTTGTTTTTCCATTTTATCCGTTTTACAATGTCCAACGGTTCTCTTCAGATATTAAACGTAGATGAATTATGCCATGCTTTAATGGTTCTGTGTCGATACAGCACTCAATTCTATCACGCAAAAAAATCACTGAAGATACGGCGAAGATTTTTAAAAGTGCCAATCATGCTTCAATTTCCGTAACGTGTGTTCCTTGGTGTTGTTTTATCAGGTCAATACACTGGGAAATATTTGACGAATGAATCCTGGCGTTCAGCTAAAAATAATGTTGAGTGAAAAGAAACCGATTTTTTTCAAATTAAAATTGCAGTGCAAGTACTTTTCTTCTAAGCTGATTTTGAAAATACAACGCGTAACACAACTGCAATAACATCTATAATAAAATTGAAAATTCATGTCACGGCGCTACTTCATAAAGTCTCCATGATTCGTACTTGCTCTGTAATAGAGTTCAATATCTAAATACAAAAGTGTTTCAAGGCACGGAACTCCGCAGGTTTATATTTCTTTCTCCTTATTTCTTTTGTCTTTTGCACATCTTATAAATCACTCACGTTGATTTTATTATTGCACGAAAAGCAATAAAAGTTTCATGACATAATGTAATCTTGCCTCATTCATAGATGCTATCCACACTCAAAATGTTGTCAATCTTAAAATAACTCAATTCAGTTTAAGTTTATTTATTTTTATTTATTATTAAACATAGCCGAATTAGTATTAAAATTAAAGTGATACTAATATGCAGAGAACTAACCAACATTATAAAAATTGTTTGAATTTAAATCACTTAAACATTTTTTTGAATTTAAATAATCCCTTGAAATAACTACTTTTTAATACTCCAAAAATATAGCCTTGTGGGTAATCAAACTAAAAGATTTTCTTACTCTAAACACTTTCAACAGTTTCCAATAAAAGTTAAACCATCTGTGAACATGTAAAATCCGGTGTCGGATAATTAACTTTTGCGTGACATAATTCCCTCCCGAACCGAAACGGCCGATCATTGACTTGGCCAAAGCATGAATGAACTCGAGAAAAGCGGTGCGTGATGCGTAACAAAACACAAAAGTCTCGTAGCTAATGTCAAGTTTGAAATCATTTTTAGTGAACAGCCAGCCGTGACTGATAACATTCACCAAGTCACTTCCTATAAATAGGTGGAGCGGCCAGAAATTAGCCGTGAAAATAAGTGCAAAAAGAGGCCTCCAAAGGGCCCTATTAATAGGCGCATACTCGATGCCCACATACGAGTCTGTTCAAACGGGCCATTTAGCTAAATTAGCCGCAAACCAGCACGACGAAAAACAAATGATTAGCCTCCCGAATCTGATCCTTTAAGGAGATTTTTATTTTTATTTATTTTTAATAAAAACAAATAAAAATAAAAAATTGGAGAAAGTAATAAAAATAACATTGTTAAGAGCAATTGGGAGATTGTCTAAATAATCAGTTTTATAAAAATGTAACTAATTCGTCAGTTTTTGTAAATATTATTGTGCAAATTTGTGAAAGAGTAAAAAAATTTCAACAAGATTGCATTAGCTTTTAAAAAAAATTGCATTTTTTTAGAAGCTATTCTTCATTTTCATTTCAGATATCATTAAAATGTATATATTAAACATAAAAGTCCCACTTTCATGTTAATTTTAGCATATAGTAGATTTTATCAGGGTCCTTCCTTAAACGATCCAGGATAGACAACCATAAACGCTATTCCGGTCCAGCTTTCATTGTGAAAGCCCGTTACACAATTGAGTCAGATGAAGTCTATCTTCTTAATTAATTAGAATGATTTAATTCGGTGAAACGGAATGACCGAATCGCAAACAGTTGCGAAACGATTTTTAGCCAGACGGTTTTGCAAGTACCGTGACCAGGTGAGAAGTCTCGTGGGTCTGTGTCGTAGGTTGAGACATAATCGAGGCAAACCGCTTCTTAGAATCGCACATAACAAGAGATAGTCATTTCTCTCGCCGGTATTTCCACCGACCTATCATTCCTGAACTGATACAAGTCTGGTATGTCGCTTTTACGAACAAATACGGGTCGTTCAGACACATTTTCCAAATCGAAAAATGCGCAAACTCCGCAAAAATGTGGTGCTGACTCTTTTTATTTGTCACACCCTGAACTAGAAATTCTGATGCCTCTTACGTCATTGTTCACATACAACTTTTTAGTTTAGGTCTTGTAAACTAAATTATATAATCCCGATTTCTCAATGGTGGAACTATTTTCATATAAATTTAACCCATTAGAGATAGTTGAAAGGTATTTTATCTTTCTCCGATCTTATAAATATATCTCCGGGAAACTTTTGGAAAGAAATACAGACTTTTACGAAAACCGTTTTTACACCCCATTTCGATTAAGACATACGATATGCGTCTAAGCTTCTGTTGGAAATTCGAACTATATATGAAACTGGCCCCATCAGGCAAATTGAGGCATTCCAAAGATATTCGCTATGTCAGATTACTGAACGTTCAGTATAATGAACATTGTACTTATTTTTACCTTTATCAAAGTTTAATCTAGAGCGTCACAGTTTAAGTTTTCATTTGCTCATCAGCGAGATAATAATGTAAACGTCAAACCCCTTTATCTGATAAGAAACTTCGTCAAGTCTTAGATATTCCGCAATTTCAGAGTGCAGCAGTATCCACTGCCACTTTAATCTTCATTTTTAATTTCGCGTTTCGAAAAGAAACAACTTATCAGCCAACAATTAATTAATGAAAATTCTGCAGCTATGATCTTGAACGTATTATACAACGGCGTTTTTCTACTTTCGTAAACTGCATAATAATCGACACGTTACAATGATTAGAAGAATGTTTAGTGGCATGGCGAGCACAATCCAGTTGCTAAGCGCAGCCATGCATCAAAAAGCACGCTAACTTATTGCTTATTATCTCTACAAGAGTTTGCAGGCTAAGTTTTTATTGCAGTAATGGCATGTTTCAATGTATGTCCTTTGAGAAGTTATCTTGATATTTCTTGTGTTTCTTTAAATGGACATATTTGCTGTTAGATTACTTAACGCACTGATATGAACGCAGGTTTATGTCTTTCGAACATTACTCACGAAACATTCCACATATATTATTTTATAACTTATATCGTTTAAATCGGTTATGCAACGCAACCTTACACAAAATTTAACTGATAACAGCACGTTACTCAACCGAATAGAAAAGGCAGTGATTCGCCATGTGACAGAAGTCTCGGTTAATCGGTGCAAAATTCTAAATGGTTCACCACTTCGTGTTTTGTACAAATGAGTACACTGTGAAAAAAGGTCTTCAGATTTTACACAATTTGAGTTCGCACTATGCACTCTATGAATAAAATTTTCTCAATTTTGAATAAATTTTACTCAATTTTGAGTAAATTTTACTCCATTTTGAATAAATTTTACTCATAGAGTGCATAGTGCAAACTCAAATTGTGTAAAATCTGTAGACCTTTTTTTTGCAGTGTAGAATTTGTATGAGAAAACAGATGATTTTTTTCAGATTAGACAAGGCAGTTCTGTTAGAAGAATTTGTGGAAGTTTGAGAACGAATTTCCTTAGTGTTCACGCGAAATTTTATAAATCGTAAAACACCTCCACCGGGCGTCATTTCACGCTGACCGAATCATGTAGTAACATAAGCGGGCGCAGCACGCGTAAAGCGCGTACAGCAATTTTCGAGCCACAGGCATTATATTTCCTTTTAAAGCAGAAAAGAATGTATTTAAGGCATGAAGTAATGTTGATAAATGAGTGTTTTTCATTGAATGATGATTTTAATTGGAAATAAGAAAGATGCCGTTCCGCTGTGGTGTAATCCTTAAGTACTCACAAACGCCTTTTTCAATTAAGTCAACTTTTTATGTGAAATTGTAAACATAGTCGAGGAAAATAGTCTCAGTTTTGTCTTCTAAAAAGCAAATTTCATAGATGTACTATATGATAAGAATATAAATTATTTAAAAATAATAATATTATATTATAATATTATTTTTTTAAAGAGTTAATAGGCGTTTGAAAATGCTATTTTCGTAACTTTTCAATGTATCTCCGTAATTTTTTGTGTGGTGATAGTATTTAGGCCTCCCTTTTAGAATCTGTAGTAAAAAGTGAAAAAATGTATTGTTTATTATTATTAATATCACAATAAAAGAGAATATTGTGATATTATTTATTTATAAAAATATATTAAAAACACAATTTTCAAAATGCTCCTGGGCGTCCAATTTTTAACTAATTTTTATCCAATTACAAATTCTCTACAAACTGTCTAGACGGATTTTTGTTAAACATTATCAAAAAAAGTTATAAGAAATAATAATAGAAAATTCTAAAAAATGTTTGAAAAAAATGTGTTTTCAATGTGATTTTATCTATCGTGATATATCATAACTTTATAATACATACGAATAATCAAAATCAGTCTAGACAATTCAAAGTTCAATTTACAATTCATAATTAAATTTCGAACAAAGTGCACAAAAAACCCCTAAAAATTTGATACCCAGAAGCTTTACGAAGCTATAAAAAAGGCGAAAAAAAGGTTTTCGAGAAAAACGGGTTTAAAGTTTTACATTCAAACTGATGTCATGAATACATTTTTATTAATTTCGTTAACTTTGAAAGACGTTTAAAAAAACAAAAACACCACGTGAAAGAGGACACTTCAAGCCATAAAAAATGCAATAAAACTTGTTTCCCAATTTTTTCGAATGTTTTGAACTTCATTTTTCACTTGCCTGTCCCCTTAATGTAGGTGTTTACCTTCAACTAGTGCAAAACCATACTCAGTGCAGAAGTAACCATATAAGAAATATAAAATGTATTAATTTTTTTTATTTTTGATAAAACATAGGAATCTTCTGTTACCGTTTGCGGTAACAGAAGATTCCTATGTCAGTACACAGAATTCTATGATTCTTACTAGACGCTGATATAGTAATTCCCTACTTTCTCTGCTGTTGAATAATTTCTCTTTTCCCCTCGCACGATAAGTAAAATTTTATCAAAAAATAATGTATCTGATAATATAAATAGCCTATTACAATTTAATACTAGTAAATGGTACCTTTTTAAAAAAAACATAATAATCTACATCTAACGATTTTCAATCATGATCAAAATTACCTAAAACCATTCTATAAAACCATGAAAAGCATGGATAATTATACGTCAATATACATTGCCATCAATTTACTAAGTGTAACCAAAATAAGTAAAATGGATATCCCCAACATTTTTGCAAATACGTTTTTTCAATATTACAGCTACTTGATCCTACATTATATAATTCTACAAACATCCAAAATAAAATAATAAATAGGAAAAAATACAAATAATTAATCGCTAATTCTGCACAAAATGACTTATATTACTGGTTCTTATTTGATCACCACTATATAGCCCCGTGACAACAAAAACGTACAAAACTACGAAACACCCAACAAAACAAACCAACGCTTATCACTTCATTAAACAACTCAACCCTTCCCAAACTATCATCTCTCTCCGAACTCATCCAAAGCATAAAATTCTTCATACATCAGAACCAATCTCCACTTGACAGTCTGCAAATCTAACTGATGCCTCCGACTAACACACATTTCTATCAACATTTTATCTTTATTTACTTTCGCTCTGCTGGAACTGCGTAACTAAACTCCATCGAGCCCAACGACCCTCGAGCGTATCTCGACAACGCAACAAATCCATTTTGTATCAAGCCTCCTTTCCGTTCCCCGAAAAGAAAAAAATTATACTGAAATTTGATAACTGCATTTAACAGACTGTGCATAACTCATAAATGCAATTTCCTTACCATACGAAACATTTAATGACCTGCGTAACACCCTAACATATGTATATCTATTTTATGTGTTTCAAAATTTTATGTCTTCTAGAATAAAAATTTATCTTGAACTATTTACTCATTCTTTTTTTTCTCTTCAAACTTCCTACAGTTCTTCAATCTAATTCCCATCCTTCCCAGCATGTCCTTTGAAAAGGATCCAACTTGACTTCCCCCTAAAAATCCTGTAAAAATATTTCATAAAAACGAATAGAAATGAATTGATAATTACACAATGCATTCCTCTGTGGACAGATTCCAAACAGATAATTTGATTGTCAATTTCATTCTATTCTGTTTTATTCCGGTGATGTATTAATGTTTTCAACGACTGTTTGAGATTCTTCAAAAAGAATTTGTTTTGAAGAATTCTGAATCATATAGATCAACAACTCCAATAGTTATTTCAATGAAAATTCATTAAGATTAACTAATTCTCAGTTGACCCAGCAAAACTATGGGTTTATTCCAATGCTGTCCAACTCTCTAAGAGATACCAATTTCGTATCATTGTAAAATTATTTCTTTCCTTACCATATTTCTATCATAATAAACTAATAAAAATGTGTCCTTTAGTCCAAATATCATATGGACAATCCTTTCACCGCGAAAGGATTCCCTTCATGGAGAATATACCCTTGTAGAAATAAATGCTCTGAAAAATTCTGAAAAATACTAAAAATCTCAAATAAAGTCTGATACTACTTAAAAAAACGTCAACTTGAGGTAAACTTTTGGATCACTCTTAAATGTATAACAACTTTGGCCAAGTGATTGCAGTTCCAGACTCCTGCTTCACAGGTCGTGGGTTCAAGTCCCTTCTATGACATTTTTTTAATAATGCTATCATACTTTATCAGAGATTTTCAGAGCTTTTCAAAGAGTTTCAGAGTGTTCAAGAGATTTTCCAGAGAATTACGGACTGGAATTTAAGTCCGAAAAACTCTGAAAACCTCTGAAAATCTATAATTGGAACTGTCAGACCGTTTCAGAGATTATCAGAGTAATGGTCAGAGTTTTCAGAATTTTTCAGAATATTCCAGACTTTTTCTCACAGTTTTTCCGAGATTTTCCGAGTATTTATTTCTACAAGGGTACTCCTTAAGTGAACCAATGCCTCCACTTGCTACCACCAACTCTTTCTCTCTGGGAAAAGTTGCCCCCCGGGGCACACTCGTTCCTCCAGCTCGGCCCGATAACTTCTCGCGACCGGCAGGAGTTGGCCGGTATCTTGCTAGGTGGCGCGAAGTGGCCGACCTGTTACCTCAATTTTTACCTGGCTCCCCACCCTGTGCCGCTCGGGCCCCAGCTGCCCCACTCCGCTTACTATTACGCGCTACATAGTTGAGAAATTCCACCGCAGCGCGAGTACCGTTCAAGCTGCGTTTGCTCGTGAAAAGCCCGAATCCGCGGCTAAACGAGAGTCCAAGTGCGTCGCCCAGTGGTGCAGTCGCGGGCGCATCACACGCCGGTGCCACAGTCCCGGGGTTCCCGTCCGGGGAAGCGGACAGCCAGGAAGTAGGTGAGTGTCGTTTCTCGAAGAGTCTCGCCGAGATGGGCTCGGCTGCAATGGTGATCGTGGACCGTTAATCGGCGATACTGCAGCAAATGGCTACCATGCGAGGCTGCGAAATTCCCCCCTTTGTGACGGAAGAACCCTAATAGACATGAAACCTGGAATCCACGTGGAATATACGTGGATGACTATTCAAACGAGGATTCTACGTGGATTCGGCGTCGAATCTACGAAATTTAGTGAATTTTCTGTTAAAAAACCAATTAACCCCGTGGTAATTGGTTTTTTGCCACAATATCGGAGGATTACCACTGGAAATTGTGCCGCAGATGCCGCGATAGCTTCGCTCGCCACTTTTTCTCCACGGCGAGATAGCGATCGCGTTTTTGCGGCGAACGGGTTTCGTCTGCTGACATTTTTCAGCAGTTTTGTCTCCGGCCACGTTTCGCGTCTCGCAAATGAGTTGCGAAAGTGTGCGTCAATAGTCGTCTTCGGGCGATATCGCCGCTGAGCGCTCAAGGCGACCGATTCTTAAGGTTTGTCGATGTAAGAGGAATCGTCGGTGTGACGGATGGAATATTTTCGCTCGTGAGACGCCGGCTGCGGGCTCAAGGTGATGCTTTGGAGCAACGCCGAAATTAGCCTGGACTATTTCGAGGCGTGTTATGGTCGCCGTCGATTTGCCGCGGAGTGTCAACGGTGGTTGCTCCTTTTGCGTCGGCGTCGGCGGCGTCCAAGTCGCCGAGAAGAGTGGCAAAAAGTGCTTTGATAGTTTTTTTCAGTTCGCCGATTGGATAATGCAATTGTAAAAATAAGAGCGGCTGATAGACATTTCGTTGGAAGCGAGCGGAGATAATGCTTTTTCGGCTCATTCATTAACGGGTGGAACATTTTTGTTGTATTATGGGTGTGATAGAGATAATGAAACGCCGCTGATAAAGGTGGAATCGAACGCTTTGAGAGTATAGTAGAAAAATTGAATTTAAATTTCGAATTTAAACGTTTAATGGATTTAGAAGTTGTGTAGGTTATGTGTTTAAAAAGGCACTACGTGAATCAGTTATTAAAGTGGCAAAAAGGGCTATATTCTAATACAAAACAGCTTTCATACAAAATAACGAAAAAGTAAACATAGAGTTAAGGAATATTTAGATAATAACTATCATAATGGCACTATTTTATCGTACATATAGATTAAAATAACCTCAAATCTGTGCGTATACACTGAATAAACAAATAATAAGTTGCAATAAACTTTTGGACCTGACTGCTCCGCTACTACCTTAAGCGATCATTTCCTCTGGAACAGTGAACAGTGCCGAGATATCTTCCCGTGAATGGTAATGTCGATTGATATTGGCATCAGTTGGAGATAGGCATTGCAGTTGGAATCATTTCGTGGATTCCGGAGTACATCACGTAATAACGATAAAAACGGATTAAGATAACTAACAGTCGGCCTTTCCCGTCCGCGACTTATTTTGAAATGTTTCGCCAAACTAGATTGGCATCTTGGTTACATGCAACAGTAGTGTTGTTAAATGAAATTTAAATTGCAAAGATACCGTCGTCTCGCGGTAAACATACGTATTTCTCCGAGCTCAAAAATAACTCCTAATCATTTATCAGACATTAACATTCCTATGTGGAATGTTTTTCCGAATACGGATTTTAAGGTGTCATGCGGTCATTGTTTTAGGATTTTTGAATGTTCTATTCTGAAATGTCAAGATTGGAAACTTAAACATTTTTGCGGACTTCCCATTAACTTGTAAACAGGCGTGCAGATGACTGAGTCACCCGAAACAAAGACTCGCGATTCACCTAGAAAACAAGGATAGAACAATAACCACGCGCCGGTGTGTAAAACAATGCAAACGGTGCAAAAAACGAATTATACCTAATTGTCGCGAATGCAACGAACCGATTAAACTGTTCTGAATTTTTTTTCTTGGGTATTGTTTCCGTACTAAAGTTGGCTGACCCTGACGAAACAATGAACCGATCTACGAAAATCGAATTATATTCTTTTTGCCGTTAAGCGATAAATGTGTTGTTCCGGAAACTTTCCTGTTAATTAGAATCCGCGTCAATGAAAAAACTTTTCTAAAATGACGCATTAATGAATGTAGTATTTTAAGATACTATCCTTTTCCTCGAATTATTAGCTCATTCATAGTGGAACCGCATTTCATTCTAACCGTCGACACCTAACCTCAAAATCGTCTTTTGCTTCTATTTTCTATCTCCACTTTGCAGTTAAGTTCAACTGTAATTTCTTATGATATTTCATTGTATAATAAAGCCATCTCAAAATGTTTAAAGGTACAAGACTAAAAGGAGAAAATCAACATGGTACCAGCTTGATTTTTACTTCAGCCCAAAGCACCGGCCAAAATGGGAATACCATAAATAACGGCAAACCGCATTTAAATTGCGAGCCTCATTTCTCAAGCAGGACGATAAATACGATCGTCATAACAGCAAGACTAATTGTCAAATTGTATGTCACGTACGGCATCATTGTAAATTGAATTTCGCAACCGATCGAGGCCCCCAAAATTACAACCTTTCGTGTCGCAAAGGCCGCGACATGTTAATTTATGTATTCTGGCTAACGGGCAAAAAGACAAAAATAATTCATCATCCAACCTGGGTCAACCTGAAAAACCGACCCAAAAATCTAAACACAAGTTTCTGGACTTTGCCAGATCTTTTTGTCGTCAAAATGACCGCCTTGTCGTGACATTACTGTTCAATTATTTACGCCTGTGGTGACATCCAGAATGCTTTGACCGCCTCGTCAAAGTGTCTGAATTCAAAAATCGCCAACCGAGGACGATTCGTCAAAGCGATGCGAATCGGCGATAAGAGAAAAAAGTCGCGACGATTTATTGGCGTTGACGTAAGCGTTTCGCCAGTGTATTATTTTATAATACATCGTTCTGCATTCCATTCGCAAAATCGGAAATACAAATGCAAACGCCCATCAGCATATTGTTTCGAGGGGCATAACGACTCGCCTTGAGGCTGCGGCGATACAATAACGAGGCACAATTACAAGGCGATTAGCGAATCGGTATTCATCGCCTTTTTATTCGACAAATGAAATTAGGAACATTTAGATGCCCCGAGAGTTCGACTCTTATTCCACGGATCGCCCCGCCTTTTTCTCCACGTTGTCTCCACGTAGACGCGATGAATTATTTATACAATTATACATGGAATTTATTTAAATGATGCTCGGTCGAGTACGTCACTTTAAACGGAACTGTCAATGATGATACAGTCAGAAAAACATGTCGATAGAAGAAACAGGTTTACTTAATGTTGTCGCGGTGCAGCGCGACAACGCGAATATATACATGAGCGACAAACGCCGGGCAAATCATTTACTTTCGTATATAAAGCGTTAAGGCGAGTACAGTAGTTGTCCTTGTAAATAAATTTTAATGCTTACCACGCTCTTAGAGCGAACCTACGCGAAGCAGTTTTACTTAAGAAGTCAAATTATTAAAATAAAATTTTATTCTGGGTTAATGCATTTTTAGGTTACCTCGCTTGTGAAAATAAAATCTCTGAGAAAGTCTGAAAAATATTCTGCAAAACAAAAAACCTCAAAAAAATTTTTAACCTCAAACAAATTTTTAACCTCAAACAAATGTTTAACCTCAAGAAAATTTTTAACCTCAAAAAAATTTTGAGGTTAAAAGCCAAACACCTACCCTTGAATAGTATACTTTCTTTCCAATCGATTTATAAATTACACTTATTACACACGTATAATGAAAATAATTGTTGGTAACATTTGACCACCATCTTAAGATGACCTACAATTTTGCCGATCTTCGGTTCTCGAAACCGATCTTCGAATGTGTACAGACGTTTCACTCAAATATTGGCTAATGTCCCTCAATTGATGAAACCATCCGCTTCGAACAAGCGGAATCACTTTCCAGTTTCTCAAGCAGTAAATTAGTTTTCGGAATTCGTGATCAGCTCGCGTTTAGAGGATGCGTGTAACACGAAGAATTGTGTAGTCCGTTTGCTCCGGGTGAAAGACGACAAACTTTTTCCATGTTTTCGGAAACATGAGACGAAATGTTTCGTGTTCGTTCGGGTAAATTTAATTACGCATTCCCGGAGTTTTAATTAATCGAATGAAACGGGACATCGCTTTTTCGTCTGCACGGCGGCTGACTGAGAGGAGCCTTGTGCCGAGACACATATTATAAAGGAAAAAATGCCGTATAACGGCGACGTCGCCGCACTTTCCGTTCTTCCCATCTTTGACGTTTTCTTCGAGACCTCGAGGTCTCGAGGGTCAACGGCGTACCATCGCAGTCCAACAACGCAGCCGATTTGTTGTTGTCAGCCCCGGTCGATGACATTTTCAAATTCATATGTACTCATTTGCAAACATAGTCTTTATCATTGAAAAATATTTAAAAAATATTTCTAAAATATTTAACAAATATTTAAAAAATATTTTTTTAATATTTTAAAAATATTTTAGAAATATTTTAGAATTATTATATGTCCGAATAAAATAATATTTATAAAATATTTCTTTAATATTTATAAAATATTTTTTTAATATTTTAAAAATATGTTTAAAAGATTTTAAAAATATTTTAGAAATATTATATGTCCGAATAAAATAATATTTATAAAATATGTTTAAAATATTTTTTATATATTTTATAAATATTTTAAAAATATTTTATAAATATTTCAAAAATATTTTATAAATATTTCGAAAATATTTTATAAATATTTCAAAAATAATTTATAAATATTTTAGTCGGATATATAATATTTTAAAAAATATTTCTAAAATATATCTAAAATATTTTAAAATATTTAAAATTATTTTTCACTGATAGGGTTATGTTATTGCAATTTTTGCAAATTTTTTATTTCCTGCCAATTTTCCATATAATTATGGAAAATTGCATTGAGCATACAATTATTCTATATTTTTATATAACAGGCAGGACTTTTTTATTAATGTTGCTTTTATACTGTATTTTATAATTAATACTGTATTAATGACATGAACATTTTAACAATTATAATAAAATTGTGTTACATTGGCATAATATCAAATTCTATTAAAATTTGGAATCTTATGTTATTTTTGCAACGAAATCATGCTATGCTTATACAATTATATCAAATTAAGCTTTGCAATTATTACAAAATGATTACTTTATTTCCATTATTTAAATATATATTATCAGTAGGGCGCAGAGTCCCACATAATTAAACCAGTCTAACTTCATATAAAAAGCTGAAAATAACAGAATTTCATTATAAACGATTTAATAATTTTCTTTAGCTGTATACTGACAAATAAGTAGAGAATAATAAAACAATTAATTATTGAAATCAGTAGCAGTAAACTGCAATTAATCGTTGCTATTCTTTTTGTAGTTGAAAAACTTAATGACTGAATATTTTTAGACTAAGTAAAAAGAATAGTTTACTAACATTACATCTCAATTGTGCAGTCGAAAAGTGGCAGTTACTCAACGAAAATTTACAACTTACCAGATTCCCGCTTTTTTAAATGCACATTTAACAATGTACTTCGGACCTTACCCAACAACTTTCTCGCTCGCAGCATTCCGAATTTTAAATTTCCTCCGAAGCCTCAGCTTTTAGTTCAGTCAACTTTTCCAAGATACGAAGATTTTATTGAGATTTTATTCGCTGCGTTAATGAAATTCCGAAAAGTTCAATTAAAGAGTTACAAATCAATTAAAACTTAATGGCGTCAAAACAGAGAAACTTGTTATCTGATTTCAAGTTAATTAGGTTTTTTAACAATTTTTTACAACAAACGCTAATTGGCGTAGAAAATTGTTGATCTTCCACGCCGCTTGTTTCGATAAAAATATGTATTCCTGGACGAAAAGTGCTGCTACGTCAGATCAATTTATTCGTTGGCGTGACGAATCGATTTGCCATTGTAGTAAATTGTGAATTGGTCACAGTTAAATTTCAGCTGTAGCTAGGTGGTAAAAAGTGACCATGCTGAATATATATTAACATTATGGTAAAAAGACATGCTTTTGAACGTAACATCATGATGCTGCATTTACATTGATTCAGTGTTAATTTAAAAGTTACAACCTTAAAATTAACTGGGTAATGTTAATCAGCACTAAAACAAAGAAAAAAGGGGGAATCTCATCTCAATATTGGTAAAACAATTTCAAATTATCATCGAGATTACTGATTTTTAACTACGATTAAAAATAAACTACTTTTAACAATATTAAATACTGACTTATTCTTCACTAAAAACATTCATTTTCAAAAAGGAAAAAGTAATTCAACCGAATCAACGTTGATTCAACGTTGATTCGGTTAAATCAACGTTGATTCGGTTAAATAAACGTTGATTCAACGTTGATTCGGTTAAATCAACGTTAATTCAACGTTAATTCGATTAAATGAACGTTGATTCAACGTTAATTCAACCAATGTGTTCCCTTAGGGTCTATACAACAAAATTCTACGTCTTATTATGGATTAAAAAATGACTTCTTTTTTCGGCATTCTTACTAATTAGACAATTACCATTAGACCTTTTTTTTTGTGAATTATTACTACGTTTTTACTTGTTTCGCATACATTAGGAAATTGATGTAGATGTATGCATTTTTTCTGTACAACAAAAAGTTAATTTTGAAATCGGTAGAAATTATCTACATTTGTGTATAATGCATGTTTATGAAAGATAGAAATGTCCACTCACGTTCGTATTCCGTTGGGGTATTGGAATAAGACCATTTTCCGTATTTTTTATCTAAAATAACATCAACTATCTAAGTTTTCATTAAAGAGAGAATGACAAAACACATGTCAGCCAGAACATATTTTTAAGTAAAACAGAACAGTTATACCTTCAAAGCATTACATAATTGCATGCGTTATACCTGTGCTGCATAGTAAGCATTAGTTCAACAGCAAAACTGTGACGTATAATTAATCAAACAATCATCCATAGTCAACTTTTACCATTTATCCATTTTTTGGTCTGCTCCGGAAAAATTCGAGATATCTGGTGCCTTGCAATATTAACACTTCACAATCTGTTTCTGCAGAAGTATCGAATTGTTTCTAGAAAACTGCAGTAAAACTGATGTTTACTCAAATTAAATTTCGAACTAGAATTGAAAAGGTAAATGCTGAAAATGTGCGATTTGTAAATTTTATCCTCAAGTTGCGTTACTTCCCGCAATACCCAAACGAAACGTTGTATATATAACGAAAAGTTATATGTAGAATTTTAATTACACATATAATTATCGAATTACATTAGTCAACAAAAATGCAGCATGTTTCATATCATAATGCAAAATAGTGTAAACACGTATCGCAGTACGTGAGATGATTTTGCGATAAAAAGTAACGCAGATAAGACAAGATTTATTATCTATGTGATAGAAGGTAATGACTCCTACGATTAAATATTGACCACGCGAAGGAATGTCTAAGTTCATTTTTAGTGCTATATTCAATCGGGTCGATTTATATAAAAATTGTATTTACTGTTACAAAGTTAAGTGATTGCGTAAAATCTTAAAATCTTAAAATTGTAATGTATAAGTCATTTACAGATCATGTGATAAATATTAGTGTGTGACTTCTTAGCGATTCATAAGAAAATTGAAGTATTTAGGAATTATTAGTAATTGAAATAAGCAATTTCCTAAGTAAGGGGGTTTCCTCATTTATATTTTGGGTGATCTGATTAGAAAAATGCGTAATCATTGAAAAAATGTTTTTTGTAAAATGATAGAAAATTAAATCATTTTCATTATCATATTGATAATTTTCACACTAATTTTATCACTTTTCACGGGAAAATAATATGTCTTTGAACATGTCGACACTTCTTGCATCCTTTTCATCAAAAAACATCTTTGAAACGTTTTTTATGTCTTTTCTCCAAAAACACTACAAATACAGATGTCTTTATAAAGACATCTGTATTTGTAGTGTGACTCTTAATGTTCTAAAATGTCATGTCGAAAATTAGGACAAGGTCTGTTTTCTACAGGTCGATAAAAACCCTTAGAACTTTGTCATTTAAATTTGGTAATCTTACACCTTAGGTGAAATTCAGGCATTGTTGTATAAAATTAGCATCTTTAACATTCAACGGTTAATTTACATCCCCCTGTCTAAAGTTACACATATTAGTGAAATTTCACTTTTCCTAAACTGTACGGTTAATGTAAAAATGGTAAAATCTACAATCAATCTAGGAAATTGTAATAGACCATTTTTATAGAGTTACTACAATTTTGTTTCTACTAAAACATACAATACTAACGCCATTTAGCGGCATTCAAAAATCGTTATTTTAATGAATAGTGCCGTCATTTGTTAAACCAAACATTTACTAAATTAATCAAAATTAAATAAATTAATCAAAATTTCGCTAGTTTAACCAAAGATCTTGGTTTAAGCTACGATAGCCAAAAAATTTAGTTGGTTCAACCAAACACTTTTCTGCGAAAATAAAAATAATCACTGATCATAAACTAAAATCTACCATATCAAACTAAAGTTTTTTCGGGTGATCTACCCATCGCAACCACTATTCAACTCAAAAAATGTTCCTGGAAACTATATTACAATAATTTTCACGGTGTTGCGGGGTAAACAGAAATGCACCGTCGGTCATTTCCCGTCAGATTCGCTGGACGAAAAGTCGTGCGCGGCGTCCGCAAGAAGCAAAGGAATTCTATAAAATATCGGGCCTCCTTGTCTTGAGCGATGTTTTCGGAGTGCCGGAGATTTAGTACGCTTCTGGCCGGCCCTTTCTTCCCGATCCGTCGGCCAGTTGGGAAAAGGGACCACCTGCTTCGCCGGGCCAGGTAACTTTACCTGCGCGAGTGCCCACAAAGGCCGTTCGCATAACCCAGCTGATACTCCGCCGTAAGTGCTCGCGTGTAAGAATTCGTATCGGACGAACCAAAAGCCGCCGATATTTGACGTGATGATGAGCGCGAACCCGCAAAATCGCGAAATCGCACCGAAGAGCGAAAACCGAAGAGTTTGTAGAAAAGGATATTTGGCCGCGAGCTGATGACATTCGCTTTCAGATGTACGCAGCGTGCTGGATTTCGTAACGAGAAAGTTTTTCGTTCGAGATGACTCGTGTATGCAGAAATGTTTGATTTGGGGATGTTGGAGCAAAGTGAGCTAATTTGATAAAATAAGAATAATTGCAAAAATGGGTATTTTTCTCAAAAATGAGCATATTTGGGAAAAAGAGCTCATATTTTGTAATATGAGGAGTAGATCTACCCATATAGACATCGAACATGGAATCCATGTGGATTCTACGTGGAGGAACATTCGGACATAGATTCGACGTAGATTCCACGTCGAATCCACGTGTTTTAGAGGTGTGTCTGTTAGGATATATTCAAGCTGATGTGCCATGTTTGCCTACTTTCAAGAAATGTGCAATTTTAACAAGTTTTTTAAATCAGATATATTAATCGACGGAAAAAAATAACGTCGGATAAATAATAGAAATATTTTAGATTCAGTTTTGCAATTTGATCGATGTGTCAGAAAGAGACAAAGTTTTGTTGGTCAGTTTCTTACTAAAACTGCATATATGTTTGATAAAATATTTAGATAAAGTCCAAAATGTTTGTCTATTTAGACAAACATTTTGACATATATTTGACTGCTATAACAAACTCTAACACGTTTAATTGTGGGAAATCGCCGGGGGTCGTTTTATGTAATACATAAGATGAGTAAAGAGAATTCGAAAGGTTCCCTTCAGGCGGAAAAATACGGAGAATCTGCAAATCATTCTGAAAATCGCTTTAACAAATTTTTAAGTTGCCTGAAAAATTATGAAATTAACTTAAATTACTGAAGATCTGTAAAAAGCGAAAACTCAAAAGTTCTGGGAAGCTGAAAACGTTTGACAAATGTTTTAAATAATACGAAAAATATATGAAAAAGTCTGAAAATCTTCAACATAGAATATCTTGGAAAAAATTATGAAATGATCTTATAATTTGAAATGTTTATAAAAATTTAAAATACTTTCGAAATTAGACTTCTTACAATTCCTACAGTAAGGACTGAGAGTTTTGTTGTGTATTATCAAAAATTATATTTCTATAAGATTTTCAAATATACCTTCTGTTAAAGACATGACTATATACATTTCACATTGGAAAAAACATTATTCAGCGTACACAATTTTTTTTTGTATTAAGTGCAAAAGAAAACGCCGTTTCAACGTATGTTTTGTGGTTATCACAGTAACAGATGCCATAAACTTTCCATTTCTCCATTGTCGAGAACCGAGTGACTTCGGCCAAAATAAGTAAACTGTTCTGACAAAGAAATTTTAACTCGAATATATATGTTTTTAATTATACTTTCTTTAAACCAGAGGAATAATGTTGAAGGCAATTATAATTTTATTTAAATGATTCATACCCTAAGAAGGTGATGTTTCTTAATTAAATTGTGTTTATTAAATTTTTCCTGAATTAAATTTTTGATATTGCATTTAACTTCCAGAATAAGTTAAGTTCAACACTCAATGTGTTGAACTTAACTTAATGATGAGTTAAAAAGAGAAATAAGTTTCAGCGAAATTTTCATAAAACATTGACGCATAACTATTCGTAAACTGCAATTTAGAAGAAATTACTTCGTCAACGCCTTAGAAATGACGGGTTAAGGCGTAGCAGGCAAAGTACTTAACCTTTAAATACTTCACTACCTGATGGAAAATGCTCAACTCCTTCCTAATACTATATAACGCGTAGAAGACGTTACGTTAAACTAAATCCATGAAACATAAAACGTATTTTCTTAATCGACAATGCCACGATTATAGACAATTTAATTTACTAAATGTTCACAAAATGTAAAAACGAAATTAAAACATCTCAAATTAGTTCGACGGAACACAATATTAATGATTTAAGACACAAATTAGAATCTTTCGTTGTGAAATGTTTGGTATACATAAAAAGTGAAGCAATTTAGCACATAATGTGACAGGAACTAGACAATTACAAAGTTGCAAGTTTTTATTATTTGCTAATTACGGATGTTGGAATAGCACTAATAGAAGACCAAACCAATTTTTATTGCTGTTTCTGACATTAGCGTAATTGCACGAAAGTTTTCTTCTGCTAAATAAATAAAAGTGTGCGATTTTATAACAACCGAAATATTGAATCACTTCTTTTTACTTCTTTTATACTAGAAAAGAAACAATATATTTTTTAATGATAAAATTAAATTATCATTAAAATTAAATTTAACAATAAAATTAAAATGTAAGATTTTTTTGACAAATCTGTCGCGCCATATATCGTGGTAGATGATTTAAAGATTTTTCCGTAAAAATTCCGAAGTCAAATTTAATACGTGTTTAATAAAATAGAAAACAGCCATTCATTGGCAGTCCTGGTGTCAAATCACAAAGCGTTTATTCAATGCCACTGTTGCGTCTAACGAACCCGGGCTTTGTAGTCAGCCGACAGCTTGGAAAAGACTTTTCGTGGTACACACAGATGTTAGATTTCACAGTTTTCATTATTCTGAATACACATTTCCATCTCATATTGTACATTATGAAATCCATAAAAGTTTACTGTCATAATGTACGCTTTTTTCAAAAATCAATACTGTATTTTTAGTGTAAAGTAAATAATTAGAATTCAAAAATAATAACTAATTAATTAATTTAAATGAACTAAATAATAATTAAATAACTATACAGTTAATAATTATTCTAAAATATCTATCCATAACATTTTAGGATTACAAATTAAGAAAACCCTTAATTTTACTATTTCAGTTAATTAATACAAATGAAAAGCTGTTTAAAATAAAAACTAGTCATCGGATATGATATTGACAAACGTTCCGACACCTTGATTTTACCCACGCTGTTCACGACATTAACCTTACAAAATATTATTTTTCACCTCTTAAGGTAAAATACGCTTCTTCGTCGTGCGCGATATTCGAGATGACTCACTCTTTTATTCGAAAGCATTTTGTAATTTGATACAATTCATCACCAATCTGACATAGAGAGCTGAACTCAGCAGATAACAAACTTATAAATTCCCTTGAATGTTTATATCAATAATTCGGAAATGTCTACATCACAATCGGACTCTTAATAAAACAAACAAGCGATCTTTGCAATATTAATCGTTTCCCAATTCGCTGAATTAAATTTTTCTAAAGTCGCCAATTCAAGTGAAACGAAAGTATCAATGATTCGCAATTTATCGAAACCGTTTTCATCAATCATATTCAGGATCTGCAATGGAAAATGAGCGTCTCCCTCCCAATCATCGGATTAAACTCAACCTGAATAACGCAAGAAATCAAGCGAATCGATTCAAATTCAGCCTATAATCGATATAGAGACATTTATATTTATTTACGTCTCATTCAACTGTCACTTATTCGCCAATATATTAATACTGCGCGAAACTTCGTTACACTCGTTTCACCGCTTGTGAAATGTCACGTGATGCAGATGTTAACATTGTCTTGATTGTAATGACTTGACAATATGCGAATCGAAGCTTTCCACTGAGAAAAATAGTTTAGGAAAGAGAAAATTAAATTAAAAGTGATCGTACAAAAGAGGTACAGATCTTGGACAAATTATAACAATTTTTGTTAAAAAAATGCAAATTTAGACAAATAAGGTGCCACATAAAAAGTTTCTCAATTATTTTCTCAATCATTCACATATAATTTTGTTTTTATATTTTTTTTTCTTTTAATAAAATTTATCTTTACTTATATTAATTTTATCTTACTTATAATACATATTTTTAATTTTTAGTTTGAAATTACTTTAATTAATTTAATTTTTTATTTTTATTAAAAAAAATTTATTTTTTATTTTATTTTTTAAAGTTTTATTTCACTCATTTTTAATTGCCTGGATCATTCGAAATGTTTTCATGGCGACCACAAAAAAAGGAGAACAAAATTGGCCGTCGATCTCAAGCGGTTGCGTAACCCGTACTCTGCTTTTTCGGCCCGCGAAACGCGGCGCAAAAGTCGTCGCATGTGCGTCCACGTTATCGGCGCGCGAATTAGATTAATCGCTAATCAAACTGACCATGCGACAGAAACCTTCGAGGCATTGTGATTTTACAAGTGAAGGTGTCGCGCGCTGAGTGGGATGACGCGATAATTAGAACAATTCGCGGCATGAGGCTCAGGTAACTACTGGGTGGTTTTCGCCATGCTGTGGTGCGTGGCTTAACAACGTTACCTCATTTTTGCACTGCCCATTCATCACGGTTGGCGTCGAAATTGAAACCAGTTTCGCGTATGGAGTTTGTTCGAATTTTAAGCTGCACCGACAACGACATATTGCCAGGAGATGATATGAATTGCGTTAACATGTTATGATATCGTGTTGTGTACTGAGAGAAAAGTTGTCTTAATTATTACTATATTATATAGCATTCCAGGACGAAGCTTCCTCTCTTAGTATTTGGTACAAGTATTTCTCATAATGTTCTCGTATTATTTTCAGTTCAAATTACTATATTTTTATAATTAACGAAAATTCTATTTCTAAAAAAAAAAATTTTCCGCACGGAGTCTCGAACCGGCGATCTTGAGGTTTACAGCTCTTTACCTTCACCGCCGACACTGTTAACATTCGAAACATTAGATTTTTCTTTTGTTTGAATTAGCGCGTCATTTGTTTACGTATTATTTGAAGAGTTGTTGTGTTCCCATATAGACATTGATTGAACAGGGAATCCATGTGGATTCTACGTGGAGGAACATTCGGACGTAGATTCGACGTAGCTTCCACGTCGAATCTACGTGTTTTAGTGTCTGTTAGGGTATATCCCTTTGTGGGATTAACAATTTTCAGAACATCTAGGCAGGTAATGTGAAAATTAAGATCCCGGATAATCACCTCGGGAAAAATGAACCACCATAAACAGGTGATCGAAGGTATTTTATGGGGTTGAACGTGAATGCAATTCCTCGTGATTTACGGTTTTGTAGAAATATGTGGGAAGGAATTTTTGTTTGTGTATTAAACGTCGCTTTAATTTGCAAAGTGATATATTCTGCCCGATGTTTATACTTCCAACAACTTCGCATCGATCTTTTTTCAATACTTTATTTTCCATTGTTCGACATTATGACAACATAATTCAAGAGCCGTGCGACAGTTATAACGCGAGCCGTTCGTCATCCACAAAACGAAAATCATTGGACAAATGTGTGCCGGTGAAACCGGCATTCCGCACTTCATTTCACTTCGAGAAACCGCAACGCGGAATTTCGCGCATTCCGATCATTCTTCATTTCCACGTTCCGATAGGCAATCAGTCGTGATTCGACATATGTAGTCTTGTTCCAATGGGAATAACAATTTACGGTACTTGTTACAGCTGTAATTACAAACACCTAATCAAGATAAAATACAATCTACACAGATGCGTGACGTAAAAACATTTACAAGGGGTTATCAAGAGTTTTCAAGAGTTCCAAGAGTTCTTTACACATTCAAATATTCTTATAATAAATCGATTTTCCGATTATTATTTAGATAAACGGATTTCCAATTATAATAAAATTAAGTCTTGTAACCCAAGATTATTTTGTTTAAATAAGTATAAAAATATTAAAAAATTTTTACAAATATAAAAATAATATTTGTAAAATTTAAAAAAATGAACATATGTGTGCACAAAACAGGAAAAAAATTAATTTGAATATATTTAATTGTTTATCTTAAATAATAATATTAAATTAAAAACTTATACTTTATATTATAAGTTTTTATTTCAAAATCAATAGAAATGATCATTGCAATAAATGAACTCACTCAGTTCTTTATAGAATTTTTGGAACTCTTCGTAAGTATCGAAAATTACTACCCTTGATGTTTTAACTTACCCTTTTTTTCTTAAAAAAATGCAAAACCAGACTTACATGAAACTTGCTAGTTCGTAAAGACTATGGTAAATTTCAATATAATTACCGAAGTTGTATGTCGAAAGTTTCCACATGAATACGCTTAAATAAATTTAATTTGGATTTAGACTGGCACAGTGTGCCCGGTATTTATAAAGCGAGTTCCACCTGTGAAAGGGGTCGCGAAACAAGTCCCACGTGGCCGTCGGTGGAACGAAATTGAACGATTTGTTGATCGGAGCGACGAGAGGTCAGCCGATTCGGGGAATGCGTTTCAGAGATTCGCAACACATCCTTGATCCAACAGTCCCGGCGCAAATAGGTCGCGCCAGGCGGACATGTGGGATGCCGAGTGACGGATGCCCGCATTGCATTTCGCGGCTCCATATCTCTCTGATTTCTCGCATGTAATTCCCGTAAAGTCGTTTCGGGACCCGCTCGCGTCGACGTCGCTACGATCCTTTTTTTACGCCGTCTTAATTTCTACGCCGGGCCAACCTTTTCTCCCGCTCGCACAGGAACAAAAAGCCGCTTAACTGACGCTTGGCAGACGATATTTTTCGTCAGCCCAAACAATTAAAGTAACCGATCTTGTCGCATATTCTCGTACTCTAATGACGATTTTGTTCGAGAAAATGATTAATGATTAAGATGTTTATTTGTGTTAATTATATTCATAAATCGGAGATGTGGATTGTAACAATTAAAATCATCCTCGATTTCAGCCAAAAATCTTAAATAAAATACTAAAAAAAGTGCAGTAATTTTTTACAATTTCTAATGATGAACGTTTTAGTTTATCAATGAAGGATCAAACAGTTTCTATTCGTGAATCTCGACTGTTTATTTTATATTTCTTTATTTCTTTATCTAAGTTACACTTTGGAAAAAACATTCACCAAAACATAATTTCACTCATGTTAGTTATAATCGATTTAACTAGAATTTTTTAAGGGCGCGGCAATTGCAATTATTAATAGATAAAGTTTGACAGATATGTACATGTAGGTACGAAATAGCTGTGACCATTTGGCAAGTACCATAGATGCTTTTGCGAGGCGCATGTATATCGCCGTATTTTTCCCCGTTCGGTCTTCGTTTCTTATTTCCAGCGTTCGCCGTCAAGTCCGTGCATATCATTAACGGGTGAACGTTAACGGCCTCGCCGACCTCCAGATAATTACAAGATCATATCGAAAAGTCGAGCCTGAAGAAGCAGTTTACACGACGTGTAATTTGATGAGTGATTATCGAGACTTACGTTTTATAATCCAATCTTAATGATATTAGTCATTTACAGGTAATGACGGGCGATTAGGTTTTTGGTTATCCGGTTAATTAAGAGGATCTAGGCCCACGAACAATTAAATTCTTTTGACCATTTCCTTTTCTTTTTTCTGGAGAATAATGCAAACACGAATGCCGATATTTTTAGTACTCATTAAAGTTTTCCTCGGAATTCTTGGGTCTCGCTTTTCGAAAACCCGTATTTGACAACAAATCGCCGCCGGGACAAAGGAACCGGATAATCGTAAATCTGCAAATCCTTCTTCTCTAGGTTTTTCCTCAGCAGCGCGCACGTCCGAAAAAAATGATTAATTATACTTCTTGGAACTGGTGGCGCGTTGTTTCCTGTGTTCAGCGGGCTAGTCAGTGATTCGACAACAATGTGATACTGTCGAAACGAAGGAGAACCGATACCTCGGGCATCTTAGTATTTTTTATTCGCGAATTTCTTCACGTCGGCTTCTTTACGCAGTTCTTATGCGGCCCATACAGACATTGAACATGGAATCCAAGTGGATTCTACGTGGAGGAACATTCGGACGTAGATTCGATGTAGATTTCACGTCGAATCTACGTGTTCTAGAGGTGTGTCTCGTAGGGTATAATTATAGCTAAATGGGGATATACTTTC
>JABFPB010000989.1:0-29097 GCA_022817645.1 Ceratoteleas bidentatus | reverse complement strand
ATAAATATCGATATTAGTCATATTACAATATAATCTACTATTAAAATAGTTAATATAGTTGTTGGTGGGGTTATTTAGGGCACTTCGACATGCGTAGATCTTTTGTGCCATTTTTATGGCGTAGTCGGTAGGACTGCGCCATAAAATAGTTAGATCTATAGTTATTAATTAATACATTTATTTATTAATGTATCTATTAATTATTTGAATAGCTATATCATCTTCTACAATGTTGTGGTTAACGCCGAAATGATCCATTTGATGGTAGGGAATATTAAATTTTGTTTAGTGCAAATAGGCAGTTCGAACGTGATAACTGACTGGAAATAAAAATATCCGCGCGATTGCACTCAGGCATCTTGATTTGCAATAAATCGCCGAAACGTAAGCGACGAAAAAGTGGCCGCAATCGATAGCCGTCGGGCGAAATTCGGCAGGGAAAAAAGGACGAATTGGTCGACGCTTAGAGACGCCCAGCGAGACGAGGCGCCGTTCGCGACCCCGGCGAATGATAAGTTGGTTGCGCACCTGACGACGCGTGGCACTCGCAGCTGCCAGGGAATGCAACGAACACGCGAACACGCGACGACTGTGCGACGCACGTGCGTCACCAATAAGACCGACATATTTTTACATTCAGGCGGGTTTGGATCGGTTGCCTATTTTCGATGTGCGGTGCGTTTACGGATGACTGGCGCTGCGTGTGGCGTGAATTGGCCATTTTTCGCGATTTGTCGTCGGGGTTTGATGGGTAAAGTGAGAGAGTCTGGCTGTTCGGTTATTTGCACGGAACAGCTAGTTCGGGAAGACGATAAAGCGGAACCTAGGAAAAAAATTTGATGAAAAATAGATCTTCATGAGATCTTCATGAGATCGTAAATGATCAGCATTTCATCAGGATTTCGTCAGGATTTCATCATTGACCTGATCATTGATCATCAGGATTTCATATCCTGATTATTGATCATCAGGATTTCATCATTGATCATCAGGACTATATCAGGATTTGAAGTCAAATCCTGATCATTGATCATCAAGGTTTTATCAATGACACCCGGATTTCGGCAATGATCATCAGAATTTCATCATGATCATCAGGATTTCATCATGATTATCAGGATTTCATCATTGATCATCAGTATGTCATCATTGATTATCAGGATTTCATCATTGATCATCAGGATTTCATCAGGATTTCAAATCCTGATTATTGATCATCAGTATTTCATCAGGATTTCATCATTGATAATCAGGATTTCATCGGGTATTATCAGGATTTCATGATTGATCATCAGGACTTCATCAGGATTTGAAGTCAAATCCTAATCATTGATCATCAGGATTTCATCAAGATTTCATCATTCATCAATAGGATTTCATGATTGATCAGGATTTCAAATCTTGAGCATTGTTCATCAGGATTTCATCAAGATTTCATCAAATGATAAAATCCGAATCATTTACGATCCCATTTAGATTTTCACCACATTCAGATCTATCTGTCATCAAAATATGTTGAGTCTTTAAGATGTAAGTTAAGCTTATCTCAAAGAAAATTTGTATTCTCCAGTTTTGAAAGCAAAGAAATTTGCTTTCTAAGGTGATGTCGACGACACGGAGCAAGTTAGACCAGAATCTCGCTCTGGTCAGTACATAAACCTCTGATCCCTCATTTTTTTGTTGGTTAAGAAAATATCACTCTTCCCGCCAAACCTCTGATTCCAACTTCCTTGGTGCCTTCGAAGTCACCTTAAGACGAATTTTGTATTTTACGCTTCGTTTTCAAGTTATGGTTTGTTGCTTCACAAATTTCACAAAATAGGCAAATGTTATTTTATTTTCACCATACGTGCATGGGAAACTCAATTTTCCACCTTAAAAACCAATTCCCTCCCACTTTTCAGGGAGGAAAATTGAGTTTCCTGTGCACTTGAGGTGAAAAATATCGTACGCAACACGGCTGAAAAGGCGGTTCCCGACTTCGCCTCGTGCTACAATACACTCGTCGGAAATCGCCATTTCCTGCCCTAGTTGCGTAATATACTATTTTAGAACTTTTGAAAATTCTAAATCAACTCTGCTTTCTGAACCAAGCAAGTAAAACCAGGAAAATAAAAACCAACATTCACTAAAATCCGACTGTTATCACTTCTTAGATACAATCAGTATGCTAAATTGTGGTAAACGTCATTCTTAAAACCAGAAAGTCTAAGTAGAAAATTCTTAACCAATAAATATTTATTTTCAATGAAGACGTGGGATTCTAGCTAACACCGCGGCAACTTGTTCTCGAATGACAACTGGCAACGCTGCCTGACAGGTGTCTCGGCTTAGTTAATAAACATGCGTTTTCATATGCTAATCACGGCTACACACGTTTGCGACAATATTGTCGTTTGTCATTAGTCGCCGCTAGAGCTGCCAAGGAAACTTTCGAACCGCTTAACTAAGCGCACTAAGGTCCGTATATAAACTGTTTGTCCAACTTTGTATTAGCTATTTACTGGGAAAAAAATTCTTCAAGTTCTGCTTAATTGCAAGGTTCGTTGTGTGATCCAAAGGTACATTTTAAAACATTGAAAACTTGCTGAGAATCTTGCTAGAAAGGACATTTCGGTTCAACATTGCTGCTGCGCCATATCGGCTTACTTGAAACAAGTTTAAGTCACTTCAAAGTGGCCTAAGTCTGAACCTTTCGAGTACGAAAGACAAAATTTCGTGAAGTTCATCTCAACTATTAATTTGTAATAACCGTTTTAGGTTAGAGTCAAATCGAGTTGAAGAAAAATGCAGTTTACTTGCCATACTGTTACATTGAGGAGAATTATTGATCAGTTGTCTAATATTTGATTCCTAATTGGATGTCCCCCAATCTAACATAGTCAGCAACATTGATCTGTCGTACCTTTCACCTATGCAAGATAGACTTTGGCTGCCATCAAATTTCGAGTGACCTTTCAGCTGATTGGGAACGTTTTGTATAAAAGATTAGCAGTATCTTCCTCGTGAAACGAAATAGGAATGAGATATGAAGGGGATTGGAATGTCATGAGAGGGAAGATGTGATTTTGAATTATTAAGAAAATGACATTTCATGCGGGGCGAAGAAAATAAATTTAGTTTGTTGTTTTGGGAGAGAATGACTAATAAAACTTTTCAGGCTAATGAAAGATTATTGAACGCTAACATCATGATGATATGAAGATTAAAAGATCAACCAATACAAATGGTTCAAAGGTAATCTTGGATTATTAACGAAAACATTTTAACAATCCTAAGACTATTAAATATCTCGTTACGTTAAAGAGAGTATGAAAATTATGACATAGTTCTATGATTTCTTCATCAGATTAACATAATTGTCTCTGTAAAGGCAACTTACATTATCATGTACTCTAAAAGGCTTGAAAAATTAAAAACAAAGCCTTTTTAACAATACTGCAACTCCCTGTTGGTTTCTTTACACGGCAGATAGCTCAAATACTGATTAATAATTCATTTTGGCGATCCGCCAGCGAAATTTCATTATTGTTCATAATAGTTTTGTTTTTGATCCAGAATCTAGATTACCGTTTCTTGTTGAAAGATCTCCTTAACTGATGTTTTGTCTGTCAAGCATCAAATTGATGCATCATGATGCACCAACATTCTTAACTTGGCATCTAAATTTAACAGGTCCTACTATATCGACCCAATTGACAATTTAATTTATACTTTCATCTAAATTAGATTTTTCGTTACATTTCACTTACGTACATTCTCGTTCGCCTTAAAATCTCTATTATAATTTGTTGCGTAATAAAATCGATGGCAAGGATGAATATGTGCTAACAAAGCAAACGTAAACTTTCGATATACTGGAACACAATCATCAGTTCAGTTGACGTTCAATTAAACTTTCAAAATTTCAATCTAATCCTCCCTTCCGCTATTCAGATTCCTGCAGCTCGGAACAGAATCAAAAGCTTTATATTTTAAACTATCATACGTCATTTGGATTAATTCCGTAATACCCTCTGGCCTGAAAGCTGTCGTCGAAATATGATGGACTCGGTTTTGCAGCGAAGTATCCGCAATATATACCCTGTTTTATACGAATATTTTAATACAAAAAAATTCTCCCCGAAACTACAATAAAAACAGATCCTAACTGATTGGATCTCGAAATTTAATTGAGGTCAACCAAATTTCTCTTGCCCCAACATTAAGCTGCTTCTCGCAATTGCACATTCAATTCTGACAATCCAATCGGAACCTCAAATTGAGTTACTCGGTACTCCGAATCCAATGAAAATTCAGTTTTGGACAATCGAAATTTGGTTGTGCTCTGAGCCTCAATTTGGAAACCATTCTAAATCACGGTTCTTTCTTCCAACAGGGCGTCATTCTCACCACCATGCTGGCGACAAGGAACTTTTCCAGTAAGTATGATCAACAAGGTAAGTACCTCGGACCCTCTTCAGCGCTTCTTTGGACTACGACTGAGACAGTATAATCGCCACCCCGTCCCTCCATCTGTCATCTCAAAATCACTCTGTTATTCATTTAATGCACTCTCACTTGGGATCGGCTGCTATTCTCGACTCTCTTATTCGCCTCGTTCATTCGTTACCATCCACTTGTTAATTAATCCTTTGTGACCAATTTTCGCCTGACCTCCCACCCAAATGCCAATTGCAATTAGCCCAATCAATTGTCCTGGTTGAAATTAGTTCTTCGGGTGGAGGCGACTGAACGAAAGCGAGAGAGCAGCCGAGGAAAGTAGACAACGTCAGACTATTTTTCTTGAATTCGTACCACCGAATACCCCGTTCTCGAAATCCCAAGTAGTTGCATACCAAAGTTGGACGACTTCGCGCGAGGCTGGAATACGAATCGGCGGTGCATTCAGGTCGAATGTCCGCCATTCGGCGAACCGAACATTTCCTCGGGTTGTTGGTAAACAAGATTTTTGTCGCGCAACTTATCTGTAAACGGTTTGTTTACATTAGCGAGTACTCAATGACGCCTTCGAAAGTAAACCGAAGTGTTTACTTTTGTCTTGTTTTGTTTACAAACAAGCGATTTGGGAAGAAAAAAAGATTGATTGAATAAATATGATTCACCTTTGCGTGTTTACCAACAGGTGCTGTATGTAAACAACGCACTGGTACACTTGTACCTAACTTCGAGTAATTCTGCACGCCAAAAGAATAAAATCGTAACTCATGAGTCACTTTTCTGCTTTGTAATCTATGATAAGTTTTAAAATAATAATATTCATTGGTATTGTATTTTTTAATCTATTGGTTTTACTTCAAAATATATAAATTTGTGTAGAATTCAATTTTAAAAACAGTACAGCACATAAAAAGTATAGACAATTTGTTATGAATTTGATTTAAAGGGTAAAATATTCTTGTTTACAAACATTTGCTGGAATTTTCGGTAAACTGACTGTACCGCTGACTTGAAATTCAAGCTGGGCCGGCGAACGAGTCATTATTAGCTCACAGAGCACGCATCTAATGATCATTGTTTTATACTATAATATGTTCATCCTGTCGTATACACTGACATAAATGCACTGGCTCGCACTCGACCTGGCAAGGATTGTGTCACGTTACCCAGGATAAATTTTCGACATGTGTGTGACTAAAACGACCATCTAAAAGATAACCTTAAATAACAAGATGATTCTAAATTTTATGTTTTAAATCACTTTTTTGTTCTGTCCGATCAGTTATTTTTTGGTACCTTCTGTTTTGGGTAGAAACTCGACTTTTTAAATTCTTTTCTGGGTAACGCTATACGTCGCAGTGGACTCAAGCAGTTACTTTTCAACGACTTTATACGTTTCATTTACACGCCATTCATTACCTTTTCTTAAAGTTTTTTTTAATTGCCAATCGCCTGACGACGTAAAATACTGGAATGCTCAAGATCCGAAGAAAATCAACGATCGAATATGAGACACTTTTGCACGAAAAAGAACAGAAATTCGTCTCGTGGAAATTAATACGAACAGTTGGATGAGATAACGATGCAGAAATCGCTGACGAGCGTGGAACTGCGCGATGAGATTAAATCTTGTGCGAGATTTCACAACGTAAACTTCTTAACCGTTTTCTTATATCCACTTAAGATATCCGTATTACCTTTTTCCGTACTAAAATCACGTACCAGAATTCTTGTTATTGCGAGAACCTATGACATTGCACGATCACTGTTAATACCTTTCCAAGGAAGACTACAATTGCGAGTGAGCAAAGCTGGCGTCGAAAAAACTATAGGAGCTGCATTATTTATCAACAATCGACTTGTGGCGACAAATCCCGAACGAATCAGCGGATACAGCTTTGAATTATGAAAAACAATTCAACTGTTTTGGTCCACTTGCGTGTCGTACATTCTGCAAGGTTGCCAACTTCGAAAGGAAAATAAGAGAGAGAACTTTTGTCTTCAGCCTAAGAAATAATCTTACTTACTTTCATCGTCTTAATTGAAGACAGCTTCATATTTTCAAACCTTTTAACAATAAGTAGTATAGCAATAATGAATAGGTTTTTATATAACAAATGTAATAGTTTAGTCAAAATGTAATTGATTGGTAAACTTAAATGATTGAGAAACTTTTATTGTTGATTCCGAATTTATGGATTAATAGATATATAGATGAAAGAGTTTCCTTTTTCAATTATTATTCTTTTAAACATTTTTCTGGGCTATATTAATAAAGGGTTAACACTCACTGAGCCGGTATAATCTGGGGAGTATTGAAACGAACGAGAATTAAAGTAACAAGGTTGTTGGCAACTTTGCACTTGACCATGTGTTCGATGTTGATGGTTAATTTCCCTCCACTTGATACACGTATTAATAGCCCAGGGGAAAGAAACATGTCGAACTCCAATGGACACGTGACAAACTAATATTTGTAGTTTTACCCCCTCATTAACTTAGAAAGTGCATGTTTTCAGTTTTTATAGGTTACTTATTCTTCAACCTAATCTACCAGATAAAAAAGTAATTAAAAAACAAAATAAACTTTTTATATATTCAGGATATTGGTGTATTACAAAGAAAACACTCACATTAACATACAATATTGTATCCATTGATAAACCGACTGTTTAAGGATTTAAGGACTGTTAAAGTGAATGATTGGGAGTATGATTTGGAACATCTGGACCACTCCGAATAAGATCAGTTCCTGCGTTACCTCTGCTCATTTTTTCCCAGGCGTAGATAGCAAAGATTGTTTTTCTTCGGGTTCTAACTATAAATTTATTACGTACCCGACAATTTTTTATGAGCACCGAATTTAAATTTAAATTAAATTTTAATTAAAAAGTATGTTGGGGAAAATTGGTCGGAGGAAAATTGATCAGGGGAAAATTTATATGGGAAAAATAACCACCAACCAATAATTTCACTTTCTAACAAATCAATGGGTACAAGCAATGACTCTAACTTTCGACACAAAGTTTCCTCTAAACAAACCGTTTTAATTCAGTACATTGTTTCACATGTCGCATGTTTTTCCCCCTGGCTGGCTACACTACAACAATAAAGTTCTCACGTAATTCATGAAAGTAGTATGTGTGTATATATACATATATACGTGTCGTATTGGTACCGATATACATCGCAGTAGGTTTCACCTGTACTACTCCTAATGACAAAGACGTCCAACTAATAATGCATATTCCGTTATCTTACATTAGACGCGCCCCTAATCTGACTAATTTTAATGTTCCTCGTCGATGAATTAGTACCTTCGTCAAATGGAAAAGCTTTTCCCTTTTACCTCGTATCTTCTGGCTGAATCTCGTGATGAATTTATTAAAGCTTCGTACCTGCATTATCATTATCGCGACAGCTTAAATTAGAATAATTGTCTTCAGACAATCTTAGTTGATGACCTTATTTTTTACTTTTTTAGCTTCACAATTCCTAATTTCAGTTACTTTTCTCAAAAACACTTTGGATTTGTATATTTATACACATACCGCTGATATCTGAAAGGAACGAAAAAAATAAAACATGGAATAAAAAAATCGCAGTCCCCCTGCAGCATGAAGTCACATTCAAAATTCTCGCGTTTAAAAAAAACGACTGAACAATTCTTACCTGGATTTTCTGTTTTGACTAAAAGCACCGATTAAACCATTACAATAACGTTGAAGGTTGGTTCAACGATAAAGGTAGTCGATTGCTAACTTTGCAAGATTTTTTAAACTTGCATCGAACTATGTTTCTTGATGCTGACAGCCAGTAATCCGTCCCTTAGAGAATGTTTTCCTTTTTTCTTAGTCGAGTAGCTGCGCATTAAGCGTCCATAGGAATGTCACCAGCAAACACAGATATGTATTGAACCTATGTGTTAGTGTATATTTGTTACAGTGCTGCATTCACAAGTCTGCTGTCACTGTTCTCGCAATACACAAAATATCCACTGCACAAATTTGTTCAACTCGATAATCGATTTCTGCGCGAATTCACATTTTTACATCTGTTTTTAGTTATTATAGTTGTCTCGTTTTAAAGATCGGTCGATAAATGTATGCAATAAGCTCGCGGTGCTGCTTTCGTTACTCAGCCGGTAATGCAGGATATGAAATTAAGGGCCACATTTGCCACAACAAAACTTAAGGGATGAAACATGGTAGTTTATAAGCTTAAGAGTATTTGAAAAAGAATGGAAGGATGATGTGGAGTCGAGAAAATACAGAGTTAGTATGATCCCTATGATACTTTGGTTACTCAGTCGGTAATGCGAAATATGAAATTAGGGCATTTTCTATAACAAAACTTAAGGAACGGAGGAAAGGAAACAAGGGTAGTTTATACGCCTAAGAGTATTTGAAAAGGATGGAAAGATGTTACATTGCGAAAATACAGAGTTAGTATGATCATACTTGTGATACTTTGTTTACTCGGTCGGTAAGGCAAAATAAGAAATTAAGGGCAATTGCCGTAACAAAACTTAAGGGTTGAAAAATAGGTTTGTATGCTTAAGAGTTTTTGAAAAGAAGGGAAGGATGTTGTTAGATTGAGAAAATATAGAGTTATTATGATAATACTTATGATAATACTTAATCAGTTGGTAACATAGAAGAATATCTTAGGCATAACAGGAGGTAAATCAATTGTCGATTTACCTCCTGTTAAATTTTTATTTAATTTTTAATTTATTTAACTCGAGAAATATTAATGATGTTACATAATGGTATATATTTGGCATTTAGTTGGAATTACCCATCTGGTTTACGTAAAGGTTTTCACGGGTCGCCATGTCGTTGATTTTCTGCGTGTCTCAAAGTGCGAGCAAATAATAAGCAGTGACGCAATCGGGCTACTTTGTGACCGCGTTTAATTAAGGGGATTCGCAGCCTGAATTTCCAGTTTCCGCAATATTCCAAAATCTTGTTAGAACAATTTCTTTTTATTATTACATTTCTTCTGTGCTGAATAAAAAAATTTCAAAATAGTTTCAATTATTAACCTAAGCAAGTTGTATTCAGAATTTGAAAATAACATTGATAAAGTGCAGATGTTTGAGATTAAGTTAAAATCAAATATATATGATTCTGGCGATAAAGTTAATTTAAGTTAAGACAAACGCGATATTAAAAAGTTTTGTCCCTAAATGTGTATGAATACCCAGTTTTTTATTATTCGTCACACAAGCATTCAAAAGTCCATAATTAATTCGGTTAATCATTCAGACGAACATTATTGTAAGATAAAACGATGCACAGGACGATAATCTTCATTCATCTTACCCTCCATTTCCGCCACCGATGTCAATGTCGCCACAATTACAGCATAACCTCAACTAATCGACGTAAACAACCAGTATCGACGTAGAAACGTGCGATACAACTCTATTATACACTGTAAAAAAGGCTGTAAATTTATAGTGCCCTTTAAGTATATTTACTAAAATATTACGCTAAAACATGAAAAATCAAGTACTTTAATTTTACATACTGACTGAAATTTATTCAAGTTAAACTATAAACGTCCAGTTTTAATGTATTCTGAGATATGAGTTTCAATTTTTATTATGTAATACACAGAAACTGTAAAATACAATTTCAATTGTAAATTTACATTATTCAAGTGAAAGTGATCCTTAAATAAATGTTTCTGAACAATCAAGTGTACATATGTTTACATTTGAAAACTGCAGTTATCGACGGATCGTCGATCGATTGATGTGGTAAATCACCGTTTATATTGAATTCAACTGCATTGCTAATTGTCACTTACATATCAAACAATATTAATATTCTTCAATGATTTTGCAACTAATTATGACTCAGTGTGAGAGAAATTCCAAAAGAGCCACACAAAATAAAGAAAAAGTTTGAGGTTGAAGTGACTTCTAACCTCAAATGTAATTTCGCAAATGTATTTCGGGAAGAAGTTTTGTCTTTTCGGATACAGATGCGATGCATGCCATGTAATAAGAATCATATATACATATTTCGACATTTCGACATGCAAAGTTTGAGGTTAGAACGATCATTGCGACAATAACAGACTGCAACTTAGGTACAGTCGAACTATAATTTCACAATTCAACTTTAAAATTAAAGTATATATACTTGCAACTGGTTTCAAGTATGTATGGTTCAATTGTACAGTACTTTTTTCAGTGTAGCCCCGGCTAAACCACAACTTTACTAAAAATAAAACAGGTCATGCTCTAATTCGCTTTTGTTTAATACGTTTGTCTTCCACCTCGTTATCACAATAGATAAAAATGACTTGGTGGCTTTCGTGATTCGCGAAGTGGGTCAGAGGTACGAGAAGACATTTTATTAGTACTAATGTATAATATTCTGCGGTTCTTGGTAATTAATCCTATACCCCGGTCGTTAATGTCCGACGACACTCGCACCGTTAGAAGTACCACGTAACTTACGAGACAAGCTGTCTCACCTGTTACTTCTAACGCCTAACTAATGATGTGGACTTTGATTTTTCAGATTTGTTTGTAAACCGTTATTATAAACTATAACTCGAAACACCCGCGACACACGGTTCTCACACTCTCGCACTCACACACACACGTTACCATTCGACCCACCGACGATCCGCAATTTTCGCCGTCTGCAGGTGGCCATCGATCCGCGCACAGCCCCGCCGGCCTCGCCGCAGTCGTTCGGATTCGATTTTTCGGGCTCGGCGACGGAAATTATCTCGTTACCCGGAGAAATAAAGCAGCATTACGTGACCGAATTCCTGAGCCGGATCAAGTGACGTGTCGCCGAATACCACTCTATCCTCGCCGGTAATGAGATCGCTTTCGGACGAAAAAGAAGTTCGCGAGTTCGATTACTTTCGCCGGCAGCTCGGCGCGGGTCGGTAAGGTGGCGCCCTGCAATCGGACCCTTAAATCGATCACAGTCATGCATAAACACTGGGGGAAAGCTCGTCCAAGTTAGACGATTCGCGCATCTGGACAGTGGCAGATTGGACGTGAAAAATGGCTTCGGCTAAATTGAAATGCGGAGAGTCAGTGTCCGCATTTCCTGCGCGGAATTTTGAAGCGTCGACGTTCGACAAAATGGGATACTTTAATGGAATCGTTTTGATAAATGCCGGTTCTGGCATTGTCGACTCCACGAGCTTTTTTCCGTGTTTCCGTACACCGGCACACCAACATGACAACTCGATTCAAGCTGGCTGACGAATTATGCTGAATGGACGAATTAGTTGACGAGAGCTTCGCGCTGAGTGTATAGAAGGCTGATGAATTTTTGAACGTGTTCGTGCATAGGGATCCGGCACTCCCGCGGCTCTCTCCTTTTTGGTTTGGTTTTTCTTCTTACCGCGGATCATGCAAAAGTCAGTCGCAATCCGATCGGTTCACGTTTGTTTTTGCGACGAAAACCCGACGAACTTGATCCCGGCTTTCGGCGGGGGTCAATTATTCAAGCGCCGCTGACTTGGTTTCACTTTCGTCGGAACGAACGTTATTATTTAGAGTCTAATTAAAAGCTGCTGCTGAAACGAACCCCGATAAAACGAGAGCTCTTTAACGTAACACGTAATTGATTGTTCGATTGGAAGGTTACCGAGCATGAGTACTTTGCACTGACAAACCGTTTGGTGTTTACTTAGCGGTAGTTTTTTTCGCGCTCTTTAAATTTGAATGTGCCAACATTCACTGATTGTATAGCTGCACGTTCGCTTATGAACGTAAAGGCATGAGTGGAGCTTAACTCGGAAACTGCTGGCAGTGCATTTAATAATCAGACGATCTTCTAATAGCTGTTTAGATAAAAAACGGAAATTAAATTTTGAATGTTTCGAAAAAAGGTTTCACTTATCCAAACGCGAAGCCAACGTATGAAAAAGTGAATTTTTCAGTTATTCAAATTTAGAGAGCCAAGTACCAACACCATTTGCATGCCAGAAGTCGTTCCTGAAATTGCATCCATTTCGTTTCGAGTTACGACACCTTGAAAGCTTCGTTCCAAAATGATCGCCGAGTCGACTTTTGCGCGTTATAATCAGTACGAATTTTACGTTTTTCTCATAAACGACAGTAGAGCCAATCGATAGCCGTAGTACCTACATCGTAAAAGATGTTTGCCTCATTTGATCGAGCATCGGCCGATAAAAAATGCAATTCAATCGAGCGCCGAATTCCGGCGCAGAATCGCGGTTTATCGTTACTTTTGATGCTATCATTAACATGTAGGGACACACGCCCTTTGCCCTGGCTAGATATTCAGATTGAAATTCCTGGGTGAATTCGAGCGTGGGTCGTTTTTCGCAGACAGTCGCGGAATTAATACTTAAGTGAATTTTAAATTACAGTTAAGAGCGACTCGAATTAATCGTCCTCCAGTGAATTTCATGCGCGTGATCGTGTGTCGTCAATTTTTCAATTACTGCAACTGCGATCCCTGATCCAAAATCGATAATCACTTAACCGAATAATTAAAGCAACCGGTCAGTCCGCGGAAGCCGATTTATCAGTTTGTGTTTCAATCGAATTCACCGCCTTTTTCGCCAGTCTCCGGAGAAATTACCGATTCCAACGCGTCAGCCTTATAAACAGCCCAGTTCCTTATTCACGGAACGACGGGTGCAGAGGGAGAGAGAGAAGGGGAAATAAAGAAAAAGCACGAACTCGATTGCATTACTTCGCGCGATCGATTTGCCGAGATTCCGGTCCGTTTCGTTCGAGCGGAAGCCGATTTGTCTTACGGCCGCGGTTATTACATTTTTGAAGTTCAACGTTATTCGTTTTCAAATAAGAATTCAAAGGCGAGGCCGGATTTTTCTGCCTTCACTGTGTATTCTATTTGAGAAGCCTGCATCTGATTCAGCTTTACGTCATACAAGTTGCACGAAATAACACTCACAAAGAACCGATTGAAATCAGACACGTTGCCGGTGGGAATCGAGCCGATTCAGACCGGCAGGGTGTATTCACTCTCGTTTCTCCCGTTCGAGTTGGCTATGACCTTTATTTACTTATTGAGGCCAAGTCGAAAGTCTGCTGCAACGGAGTTAGGAACTTTGCTTGAAAAAAATATTATATGATTACATATTTCTAATGAACTGAACAAAGCGAGATTTTGCTACTACAAGAAAAGGCCATACAATAAAATTTTTTGAAGATGCGTTAAAAAATAGTGAGATTTACGAATGTTGGCAGCTCTAAATCAAGAAATTACTATTTTTCGATAATTAAATATAAATAAGTTTATTTTGTATAAAAAAAGTGAGAAAATCTCGATCTGGTTGGTAAATCTTTTCTCAAACGGTCAAGTTCGTTTGGGCGGACGAGAGTGTTTGGTAGCACGTTAGTGGCACGAGACGCCAAGAATGTTTCGACACGACCGACAGCACTCGGTACATTTAAATAATATTGACGGAAACTATCGATGTTGTGACTTAGTTTGGTTGTGAGTCATGCCGCGAGTAACGGCACTGAGCGATGTGGCATGTTTAGAAGAACGCAACGGCAACCAAACTACTTGTTCCCGGAGCTTCCTAGTGATAGAAATGTGTAACCGTGGATATTATTATATATTGCGACGTTTAGCTAGCGGCTAGCAAGCGATGTTAACGAGATGTCTGTGTCTGTTTTCTTTGGTTAAACCCGTTACCACCCAACAACCGATCTCAATTCAATCAATACGAACCACGAACAACCATACCACATTCGATCAACTGATTGCTAATCACACGTTGATCCACGCTGTGATACGAAGAAAGTGGTAAGACGTCATCTAGTTTGACTTCCGTTTCCGTCCTACAATGACATGCGCTGTTCCGACAAGCCTAGGCTTTTAACGCTGCCCATTCTCTTTCTCTTTTCTATTTAACCATCTTAATTTGCGCAGTCGGCAAAACAGTCTCGAAAGGTTTTTACATTTCTTCGACTTGTTTCCGGCGAACCCCAACAGCGTATATCTCGCTTCGCCGCCAGGCCAAAATCGCACTTTCTCAGGATCCAAAAGCGCACTAGTTGCTGATCAAGTTTGGCAATATTCGTTTTGAGATTAGATCTTTAGTAAATTTTTTAGAAAAAGGTACAGCATAGAGAACTGTTAACGAACGTTTAATTAGTAACTAGGAATTTTCCAGACTTCATGCTGAAGGTTTTAAAAGACCCAAAAATAAAAAAATAGAAGACTTCAGAACTAATGTACAGAGCAAAGCGTTATAATGTTCTAAAACTTGTCCAACTTATGACCAGTAACCAATTATTGTTCGGTTGTACCTTCACCTTGATGTTCAAACTTGTTCCAACTTGTCCAAACTTTGTACCGAACAAGCTTATTATCAGTGCAGTATCTCCTTAGTTTCCAGACGCAGCGGACATTTCTGCCAAGTAATTCCACCGTTTTCCATGCCTCAATCTCGTGCGCTTTTGTCCCAACATTCCCTGTGCGATTTTTTTAATACAGTGAATGTGCGCTTTCGTCCACCAGCCTCAATTTCTTGGCATTTAATCACCGCCGGCAAATTGTTTGCCATTGGCCTGTTCACTGACTCTTAAGTACTTTCCAAAAATAATCGCCACACACGAACAACGCGTTACCTAAGGTTTGTCCGAAATAGAATAGACGAGCCGCTTATTGAGCCACGTCTATTTGGTTGACGAAGCTTTGTATGCGGAGCTTGACGAATTTGGTTGCAGTTATTGCATTGTCACGGTAATGCACGTGCAACTCGTTCGATCGCATGCCGTAGCCTGTGCTACCGAGGAATTATGCTTTGGCAGTAGTAGATCGCTTTGTAGCAGTACACCTATTATCTTGATTTAAGGTGAAACGAGAGAATCGTTTTGAAATTTTTTTCACGACTCAGAAAACTGAGAAACATTTCAGAACACTTCAAGTGTTGAACTTACAGATTCGACAAAAATTCAGCTGAAATTGCAAAAGCCACAAAAACTAAAGTTCGTTTGACCTTAAGATAACTAGGAAGACTGTGTTTGATTCGCTCACCGCCACTTGGCTTGAACCGCTTACAATTTCAAGCTTCGAGTAAACGAGATAAAATTTTAGCTACCAACCCTAACAAGTCACGGTTCCTGTTCCATCAAAATCTGAAGCTGCGTGACACTTTCGACTCCCTCCCTATTGCTTCTCAATCAATTGTACAATTAACCAGTGATTTTCGAACTTTCGTTCATCTTCGAACGAGAGTTCGGCTTTGCTGTCACAAGTAACACTACTTACTCTACAGTACCTTCAATTCTTCTACTCCTAGTCTGTCTCTTAAGATCACGCGACACACTGCAATTTCGAGTTTTACCTTTACCATTACACCAGCCAAATTGTATTAATACAGTCGTCAGAGATTCTCTTAGCAACTAAGCCAGTCAATACATTGCGTCAAAAACTGATGAAGGAGCCAGAATAATATCCTGTACTTTTATATTGACACATTTCATAACAGGCTCCTTCTTTAGTTTTTACGCACCTGTAACGAAATCCAAATCCATTTATCCCGAAAATGTGAACGAAAATTGCGATACTATCCAACCTGTTAGCGGATAAATGGATTTGAATGAGAGCAAATGTTTACTGAGGCAGTTTACTGAGACCACATCTAACCTCAAACTTTTGTGCCTCGCTTCTCAGGTCGAAGTGTCATTACCAAAAAAGAGGATGGCTCCCAGGTGAAAGAGTCTACCGACAGCAGCACGACGCTGGAGGATGACGACGTGAAAGGTTGGAATTCAATTTTATTACTATTTCATATCGTAGGCTTAAGCAATACCAATATTACACGTAAAATATCAGAACATACGTGGACCAGCGTTGTCAGTTACTCTTGACTTGACTTAATAAAAGAAAATTAATTTTACCCATGAATCTTCCGCGTTAACTGACAGCGCTGACTGCGCTCAGGACTGAAAATCCTCAGATGATAGTCAGTCTCAAGTGTCCACGCGAGAACAACAAACAAACAGTTTCCCTCACGAGACACGAGAACGTATTAGTGTTTCCTACTGGAAAACGGAATGACCGTGTACAAAAGTGTCCACGACTGATTATTCGACCGCGCATTTCAAACCCCCGAAACTGTACCGTTGAGATTGCTACAGCGTTCTTTGGTGTTAACACTCCTAACAGACGTATCGGCGCGAGCCGGTAGATGGCGCTTGGTTTCTGTCTTTCTCGAAACCAGGTTGGAAAATAGGACTCTCCACTATATCCACGAGACAAAAACAGTATCTTTTGTGGAATAATGGTTGAGATGCCAGTTTTCCTTGGAGACAATTACAGTTCGAACCAAAACTCTAGTATTCCTTTCAACCTATACTGGCTGATTTGTGAAAATCTTTTAGTTAGGCTAGATGAACTTGATCTAAATAGATGGTGGGTGGTTAAATCGATTGTAATTATTTTGGAAGTCTGGTCTTGGGGACTGAAAACCAATTGCCTACTCGGACGCCTCGATACCAACCCATTCCCTGCTGAAACAACACTTTGACGAAACCTACTGCAACGTTACGGTGTTGGTTCGGTTGTTGGAGATTGCTGGTTGCGAATGACCTTCTCGTGCTCTATCACTCGACTGACTAATCGACTAACCTGTGTCTCTAACACCTGTCTGTGGGTCTCTTCACCCGTCTAACAAAGAGGAAAACCTAAGCCAAGCGATAGTACTCGAAAAACGCACTGTAGAGCCGAGTCGCGCCCCGCGGGGTGCGACGAAATACGGATGTTGAAATGACGTTTGAACCGAGTGTCGCTTATTGCAGTCAGAGCTCATCGAATTTACGCGCACGCGTCCCTCCCCCTCTGTTAACACGCCTGGTCCGTGCAAGCTTATGTCATAATGCCGCCAGTGTGCACTGAGAAATGTATCTAACAAGCCAATTGATGTATTTTACTTTTGAGTTATTTATGACGGTTTAAATAACAGTGACTTACTTAAAGCCGAAAGCAGATTCTTTTGGTTTTTTAGATTGTTGAGGCTTGCGGAGAAAACTTAAAGTTTTATCAGTAATCCCAAAGGAATGGTCTGCAATGGCCCCAGACAGAACATAAGGGTTTTGAGCGTTGAAATGTCGCCTACAGAAGGTTACATTAACGTTTTGTAGACATTATAGTTTTTTAACTTCAATCTAACCTTCAGTAGAAGACTTTCCACCCTTGGAACACTGAGCTTCTGTCTGGGGTCTATAGTAAACTGTGACCATAGGCTATCCCACATAAAATTGCGATCTTTCAGTACTGATCATACCTTGCACTGTGCAGTATAATAAAATTCATAAAAACATATAACCTTATTATAAACTAACAGTGTCTTCTCAGTGCACAATCAAACTCTTTCGTTCCTATTGTTGCGTTTCACCTAACTCGACCATAATTGTTTTAAGTATCTCAAGTACCGATCTACACTGAAAAACTGTTCTTATGCTAACTAAAAAATCTAATATCTGAACAATTCAAACACAGTTCCTGAGCAAATCGATTCCACTAGTAAAATGTTTAACTCTCCTCTGATTGTAAATATATACCGTCCGACCCTTTACAGTTAACAGTCACCACTGCAATTCTAACCTCCCACATTTCTCAGTGTATTTATCACTTGAACCTCTCCAGCGTTCGCTTCCATCGACAGTATCCGCCATTCCGACCTTTCGGCGTGATTCCGCTCGTGTGCGTAGATTCGTTTACTCGGCAGCATCTATCTACCATATATCTCTATACATTCGACCGTGCACGACTATACCTATATCTCACACAGATACATAATTACACGCAGACGTCATTTGCATTGCACGTGCGCGTTACACGTGTCGCTTACGCACAGAACGAGCGAGCACGCGCACAACAGGGATGAACAGAATTATCCGACATTTGTTCCGGGTATTTGCGCCCGACACGTACTCGCGATCGTATTACTTTTTTAATTGCCGTTCAATTACTCGGCGAACTGCAATTGCCTTTTCGGCCGTCGATTTCAGAGAATGCCTCGCGGCGGTTCGCGTCGCGGATTCAATGCCGGCTATTTCAACGAGAACCAAAAATCGTCGGGCATTACTAACAAATCACCGTGAAACCGTGATTTTAAGTATTAGTAGCTTGCACTGAGAGAAATTGTTGGAAATTCGCAAACAGTAAGCGGTTTAAGTGTGCAGACAATTATGATAAACTGAACTTTGAAGTTCAAGCATCAGATGCCGAACAATAATGCTGGAATGACGATGAGAGGTATTTCGAAGACGTTGTTACCTTACTTTTTTTACTAACTACTTATCAATTTTCGATGACGTCTTTCAACGAAAAAAATCTGATTTACAGTAGGAATACAGAACCTCATTTAAATAAAGTCTTCATATTTAACTTGGCAACCTAAATAAACAGCCCCTGGGTGAACTCCCTGAAATTCAAGACATCAATGAAATTGATTCAAGCCCGCCCTAAAACTTTGCCGACGCACCGCATCAACTAAAATTGTTCGTTATTCCAACTCAGACAATTTCTCGCAGTGTATCATCGACAGCAACGCAGAAACGCAATTAATCTCATCCCGACAACTTCCGTACAAAGTAACGAGTTCATAATACGATAATTGACTTGATTAAGCAGACGCGTGTAATTGCAGTATCTGTCGATGGCGGCGTTTACTGAAGTCGATTGTCGCGTACAGCCAGACCAGCCTTACCAACTATCTTTTCATCCCTACGAGTTCTCATGACGTTCGAGCGTTAAGTAGAGCAGCTGTATTTCCGCGACTTTGACCACTCACACAAAACTCATACGTAGACTTTAAGCAAACATTCATCTACTCCAGCGATGCTCACAAATCCATAACACAAGTCCCGTTTAGCAAAACTGTGTTTTACATTAACTCTCGTCGACGTTGATAAAAAGTATAGAGTTGAAGTAGCATTGGTATACCGCTTCAGTTGAACCGTAGATGTTGAATTTTGTTGAATTGTCGAATTACGCTTCTGGTATTCTAATTAATCGATTGAATCGCTCAGCAATTAATCGGACCTGATAAACAATTGACGATCATGCTTGATTAAAACCGAGCAAAAGTGGCGCCAGGAACGTCCCGAGGGTTTCGCGCGGAAAATGTCTCGTGGGTCACGTAGTTTGGTAGTTTGGCGAGCGTAGTCGTTGAAACCCGAATTGGCGACTGGTTGCGATGATACTTACGACAAAGGGAACGAAACATCGGCAAAGAAAACTATCGACCACCACTTTCAGCTACCAACCGCAATTTTTCCAACCTACGCGCCACTGTTCATCTTCGCACACTCTCCCTCCCCCCGCGTTCTCGACCGTCTTCCGATCTTCGTCTTTTTTTTCGACCACACACCAAAAGTCCCGGATTTTCTCGCAATGCAAACGTAAGTGCAACTTGTATGCATTTTTAATGCTTTGGTTCAACCTTACCGATCGTCGACGATTAACTTAATCTCACTTCGGTTTGCCTTTTCTTAATTTTTTTTCTAGATTCCGTTTTTTTGATAGTTTGCCAATTCCGCGTCTTTTTAAACGAAGGCTTTTCGTTTCACGAGACGCGGACGCTTGTTTTCGCCTGTTTAAGTTGCATTGAGAAAAAATTTGCTAAGACGACCGGAGAGCTGGAGAAAATTTCTCGACGATGCAGTTGGTTCGTATGTGTGTCAGACATTTTTTCCAGTCTCCAAACCGTTCAACCAAAACCGAACAACCAAATTGTTCTGAAGAACAGGATGGTAATGGGAAAACTTTTTGACAATGTAAACACGAATCGATGCCGTTTTTACTTTTTCACCTCGATTATGTAAAGAAACATTTAGAGCTTCACGTTCTTCGGCGATTCCTGCGATGACGTATCAGTAGCTCGTAAGTAGGTGTCTTTATTTTTCATTTTTTCCGTCCTTCACTGTCACCTCGACTTCGCCTCTTTATTGGAAATTATCATTATGATTTCGTAGTGCTTCAATCAAAGAGCAAACAGAAGAAAGAGAACCGCCGGGAGGGTTCCGAGATATTACGAGAAAACTATTTATTGTGGAAGCGCCTTTCTTTTTACACAAATTCTTCCGCCACACTTTGGTATTTCCCCGTACTTTTTCCAGACAATTCCCCGGATCTTTACGTCACGCGGATTTAAACAGCTCGGTCTTGTCCGACGATAATTCACTTTTGATTGCCACTTGTGTCTTGTTGGATTTGAATTTTGCGTCTGCCACGTTGGGCGCCAAATTCAAAACGTCCGTTTCTCCGTTCGTTGAAAAATTGACGGCATTTTTCGACGAACGCCTTTTTCTCTCTTTTACCCTCTCAAGTGGATATGTTTCTGCATTTTTTAACTAAAATACCACCTGGTGACAGAAAGACTTTCGTAACGTGTGCAATTCAATTTGATTATGATTACGATTATGAAAACGAAATTCTGTCTCCTTAATCACTCACTTTAAGGCACCTCTTCACATTTTCATCATTTAACAACTTTAAAGCACCGCACAGAATTTTGATACAACAACCTGTCTCGCTTGGAACACATCGAAACCCTTTGCCTCAGAATTGAAATATACGTATATATTATATACATATATCCTTGCCATACTAATAAATACCTCGTCACGTAGTTGGAAACATATCGCCGAATCTAATGCACCAATACCGTAATTCGGTGTTATGGATTTATGAACACACTTTCCTCATTTTTTTCTAATCTCAATCGCAACTTGATGAGAACGGTTGCTTCAGCCACCGCACAGTTCAGAACGCGCCTTAAAATGCAGTCGATCTTTGTTACCATCAGTCGGTAAAACAACGCGATCAACGTTGACTGAGAACGCGCCTTAAAATGAAGTCGATCTGTGTTACCATCAGTCGGTAAAACAGTAAAACAACGCGATCGAAGTTGACCGAGGACGCGCCTTAAAACGCGGACGATCTGTATTACCATCAGTCGGTAAAACAGTTTCGCCTTAAGCCGTAATTAAAACGCGTCAATTCACTGTGATTTTGTCAATTGAAGAAAGGTAGACCGACGATCTCGATCGTCGCCTTAACGATTCGGCTTTGTCAGCGTACATTTTAGTGCTTTTCCGTAAAAAATCATGTAGATGTCTTCAAGAACTAACTATACTTTCCAACCACTGCTGGGAATGTCTCACTTTCGCATGATTCCTTTCTCTCTCTCACTCTCTCTCTCTTCCTCTTTTCTATTCGTCTCTTTTTCTTAACACCTTTCGTTTCCAACGTGTTCGTAGACTTTTATTTCGCAAGTCCGTTTCGCGACCTGCATACGAAACGGCGTTGCCTCTTGCATGAGACCCAATTTGCATGGACACACGAACGAAATGGGAGCGCGACAGCTCATAACCCAACCCCCTGCAACATTTGCGATATATCCCTGCCTGATTTTGCGGGTCGAATAGCAATTTTCGTTCATGTTTGCCGATCATTTGCACACATTGTGAGGTCCGCTTGTGCATCAAACTAGTACAATTTTTGACACGTTCAGAATACACGTCGACTGGATGGATACATTTTCCTTTTCCTCGGCACGTTCTGTTCGATTCCTCACGTTTCACGATGAAAATGCAAAAGCGAGTTATTAGCAACATTTTGAAAACGTCTCCATCCAGTCGTGGCCTTAACAAAATGTATTATAACCCACCGACACAACTAACAAACATCCCCTTAAAAGGAACTATTAAATGAAAGTAAAACAACACTCGACACAAAGTTGTGTAAGAAAACAAGGCAATGTCTACATATTTTCTCGGCAAGACCAAAGAGTTTTTGTTGTTTTCGAACTTGCGATCGACTTGGCGAAAGTGTCTCGACGAAATTGCTGATTGATACCAAAGTACACAACCAGTAACCGACACTTTCGGCGAGTCGACGACAACGTTGATCGACACTGCGATAGATGGCAGTCGCGATCAAAAGCAAAGCTTGCAAAGCAATAGAGAACCAACCAAGAGTGAAATAAAAAAAATAAAAAAATAAAAAAATAATATAAAGACTAAAAGAGATCAAAAGGGACGGATGGCGTGACGGGCTCGGCGCACTTAATCGCGAGCTCGTGCACGCCGATCCGCGATTTTGACGAAATCGATGTCGTGTTTATTTGTACGTGATGTATATGTTGTGTATGTTGTATTGTACAGAGGATAAGAAGGGCGGCGTCGACCGGAGCAGCACGGTCATTGCCAAAGAACCCGAAGGTAACTTATATTTAACAACAAACAGCGTTCTATGTCTTCTGTGTTGCTCAACCAAACGATCTGTGTACATATACATAGGCGTGTGCGTGCTCATATGTGTATGTACATATTATCACTTGTTACATGCCAAGGACAAGTTCTGGTAACGGTTTTGCAAAAAACGTGTCCTATCTGGGAACGGTTTTTGCGAAATCCGTATCGAGTATTTGGACGTCTCTGTTTTTTATATTTTTTTATATTTTTTAGACACCTGTTTTATATGATCTTTTTTTATTCTTCTTTATTTTTAGTGAAAAAACGTGCTGGTGAAAAAAAGGCGTGCGCCATGCAGTAATTGTGTCGAAAATGTTGCTTTTCCGGGAATTTCGGAGAAACTTCACTCCGAATATTGAATATCGTGTCCATGTTCAATTTCCAGACGAATTTACATATCTCATTTTGGACGTACAAGCATTTCGACAATGTTGTCGCTTCGACGCAATTACCGCACGATTATAGATTCAGCTTCGGCTATTATTTGGATTTTCTGCTTGTTTTGCTGTCGAAACGCGCGAAGCTCGAAGATCAGTGACACGTGGGCCGGCGTTACACTGTAGATTGAAAAAGAAGGACATGTTTTTTTAAATAGACAAAATTTTACGGACTGCCTCATGCTGAAAGCATCCAGCGAAGATTGCTTCTGTAAGCATTGCAACTTATCCGCGACCTTTCGATGGATTTTGGCAAATTTTGTCGTTTGTATCGCGGTAATTTATACCGAAAGAATTTATGTTAATTAACGAAAACTACGAAATTTTTCGATCATAATTTTTTTGTATGTCATTTCGTTAGTTTCGTATTTGTACCTGTTTACACTTGTCGCGCGACGGTACGAGTTTAAGTATACTTTGAAATTTTACATCTTGATATTTTACACCGAATGTGTCGGTGTTTCAGTATTAAATAGTAGCATTAAATGTATCGAATAATCGATGGTAGGACTAACAAAAAATAAAGATACTGCCAACATTTCACTTTCTCTCTAGAAAAGTACAAAAACCAAAGACACCTGTTCATCCGGAAAAAATTTGTCAAAAGTAAATTGACAACTTTGTCTTTAACAGCAAATTTGACGGAGAACGACAGTTCGACTAAAGAGTATAATTCTTTAATGTCTGACAAAAAATCTGTTAAGCATTTCAATTCCAGCCACAAATTTAATCAAAGATTAAATCTCGAGACTCCTGTGAATCGCGGAATTCAGACATCAACGAAATATGCTGACAAGTACAAAAGCTTGAGTAGAAGTGACGTAGTTTGTATTTAAAGTTTTCATTGGCCTATCTCGGGAAAGATAAATGTGTTTGATAAGGTAAGGCAGTAGATGACTTATTCCAACCTGTAGATGGCATTCATCGCTTTTTCCAAACAAAATTGACCTTCGCCGAAACAGCTAAAGACCAAAAATGAATAGAAGCACTAAACAGTCAACGAATCACTTCGCGAATGAAATTTACTGAAGCATTTTGAAATCAGGCATCGAAGCGAAACGATGTTGCAATGATCACCTCGGTAATTAATTTCGAGGTTCGCGCGAGCTTAGAAAGGATTTGTTCCAGCATTGGCCAGATTTCGAGCGCGATTGATTGTCCTCTTTCCTTTTAAGACATCGGATCAACCACGACGAACCATTAATCTCTCTAAACCGATTGAATTAATCATTATGTGTAGATAACTCGACAATGTGAAGGTGTGATGCGTGCCAGCTAACAAGCCTTATTTTGAACTGTACATAACTTTTATCGAAAAAACCAGCTGCTTCATTTTCGCGAGCCGTCAAACGGATTTTCGAAAGATCTCTGTGGGAAATTCACGTTGATTGGTTTTTTGTAAAATCATAATAGAAATAACGTCGAATGGTAATTTCTTAATTTCGCGATGTCAATTTCCGTATTTTGGAAGTCAACGTTAATATATCAGTGGTCAATTATCAGATAAGGAATTATTCCTTAGATATAGATTAGTCGTAGATGCAAAAAAGTAAAGCATTTAGAGTAACGAGAAACATTGATATTGAGTAGATCAAGACAGACGTTAATTTCTGCCAAGATTAAGCAGAAATTAAGCAGACAAAATGGTTCTAATTAACACTAGAAACTAAAAACCACAGTGCATATCATTAATATTCCGCAAATCTTCTGCACATGACATTCTATACATTCCTCTTGATGTTACTTAACAATAAATTGTTATTTGAAATCAAAGATCATCGTTGACTCGGCCAGTTATAAAACATAACCTCTGAGTAACGTCTTGGTTATCTCTACGAATTTCAGAACCTTTCGATGTCATAAGTCGATTTTACATAAAATAAATATGACGAATTTCCTTTGATCTTCATACTTTTGCGTTTGCACGGCTACAACGTCAACTACTTGGGTTTTACCTTGTGCAACTAATTACGTCTCATGCCTACATATATAATAACTCCTAAGCTAAGTTAAATGTGCGAACTCAAATCTGTATACAGACTGTGTTCCAATCATTAGTGTTTCTATCCACAATCTAGTCTTCTTTCGAAAAGACAAAAAGTAAAAACATCTACCACTTCATTAACTATCAGCCCATTCCCCAGTCTCTCAAGAAGTAGTAATGATTGAACATAACCTATATACAGCAGCCAAGGTGCTTTTGGGAATATTTCGGTCGACGTAACATTGATGTTCCTTACTGTCAATCGTGATTGTTAGTGACTGCAATAGATCGATGTTCCATTGATGTTCTTGAAGGCACTATTTTCTACAGTTGACTATGTACATTTACTCTAAAGCTGCTGCAGTTATAGTGGTTATAAACAAGTGTCATGAATAAATGGATTATGAAAATTTGTCCTTTGCAGTTGAATAGCTACCCAACTGAATGAGCTTTTTTTCACGCCGAAAACCGAACGGTAGGCAGGTTCCCACATTCGTCGGAACATTGCAAAACAATCGACACGAATCCCTCGACCATACCAGTCGTTCTGAGAAAATGTCACATCCACGTGTTTCGACTAACCGAAAATTCGCACACAAATTTTCCATTCCACTAAATTAAAATAGAGAATACGGAAGAATTCTAAATTTGTTCGCAGATACGATGAAACGGTTAAGTTTACAGTAACAAATTAATGGAGTTTGAGGGTATGGAGTGAATGTAACAAGTAATGGAGTGATAATTGGCGCTATAGGAGAGTTTTATCACTTACAACACAGAGTTATATGAATTTTTGGAGTCGTAAGAATTATTTTTTCATGTAATAATTATTTTCGGTGTTGATGTTTATTGCAACTCTCAAGAGATCTACAAATAGAAAATTTCAGTTGACAAAATATTGTCACGAAGAGGCTAGAAGTCACTGTTAAGCTCTGAATTAAATATTATCAGTTATCACTTTTTTTAAAGTGGATTTTGAATTTTCGTGTCATTATTTTACAAGTGATATTTCACTCCGTTAGGTTACACTTTAACTTTCAATCAATACCGTTATATTGACACACTTGTATCAGTCCCTTATGGAGGTTCCGGTATGATCTCTTTCATAATGACAATGTGTTGAAAAAAATATATGTTGTAAAGTAGCTAATTTTATGCAAGAAACCACAATTACAAGAAAATCCACTCGTTGGATGTTGTGAACAAAAATTTAAGTTGACAAAAAATACATGAATCCTATGAAACTTCATTGTCTTTCACTGATTAAAAAATGTGCCAACGATAAAATGTTGATACCAGTATGACCAAAAATTAGATAAAATGTCAGAAGAAGTTGTCAAAGTTGGAAACAATTTAACCCGCTATAGTTGTAACTCATTTTTTTATTTGTTCTTGATTTTTTAATTACATTTAAATATTTTTTTCATTGATCCATTTGTTAATCTTTGTTTAAACAAACAAATTCGAATAATTTAAAATATATTTTTCTTTTCATTCTATTATCGGGTTTCAGTATAATTTCCTCTTTTCGTTTCATTTAAGTTGGTTTTATATTCATTTTTTTATGAGAAATGTCATCATAAAACAGTTCGAGGCGGAACCTCCTTATGGGGAGGCTGAGGTCCCAATTCCACAACATGAAAAAATTGTCAGAAAAATCTCCGACAATGCAACTAAGGGAAAGAAATTTAATGACATAAAAAATGTTTACCCTCACCTCTTTTTAAAAATAAAATTCAAACAATTTACATTTGGATATTTTGAAATTTAAGTAATTACATTCCTCTTAATTAAGAACGAAGTAAAAAACCTGTTTTCAACTTCGTACCGCAATATCTGACAAAAGAAAACGCAATAGCACTGTCAAATTTAAATTTGTGAGAAGAGAAAATAGAAAGAAAAATGGATAGAGCTTAGCTTATCGATTGTACGTAAAGTATATCTTCTACAAGACTTCCTATTTTTATTTAAATTCGTTACATCTATAATGTTATTGATTCTTCAAATTTATATTGGGGTATAAATAATACCCAAAAGCCTTTTTTCAAAGATGCGGGGATAAAAATCGTATTATGTCCTTAAATTTTTCCCTTTAATTATGCATACCTGCATTGTTTCAAATTCGTCTGACCATTCGGTCATGTTATCGAATTTTCACCTCAGCCTCCCCTTAAAAACTGATCCCATTATAACTCAATATTGAATGAACTGAATATGAAAAAATTGACACTTTTAACACCCTTTTAACTCCCGATTTTTTACTCTTGTGTCCGAACTATGCAATTTGGCCTCCTTAAGGCGCGATCGGGAGAGCCAGCGTCGCGGCTAATTTTGGCCCGGTGCCGCCGAAAATAGCCAAGCGCAGCTTGGCTATTGCGTGCAACGCGCGAAGCCAAAGTGTCGCTCGTCGAGCCACGCTCATCGGCAGCCTCGTCAGAATGGATCTGAATCGGTTCGTGTCGCTCGCGGTCTTTGCCCAAATCGACCCCCAACGCCACCTATAACCGCGCGCGATGCACTTAATCGCGAGCGAACTTTATCGCGCGACTTAACGTGACCTAAAGTCGTCGTGACTCGCGTGAAGTGTGACGCTCTGTGCCGGACCGAGTTATGTCGAGTGTCGTGCCGGGAACCTCGAGTCAAAGTAAGTTTTTTTTAGACGCGTAGGAACTCTCTCGGGGAAACTGCTGTGTTGTGAAGTTGGGGTTTGGAAATCGGTGAGGGGAAAGGAATTTGGAGGTCAATTTTTGGGATAATTAATAGAGTTATAAATCATTATTAGTTAATGATTAGAATAAGCATTTTGAAATTAAAAAGTATTTTTTGTCAGTCCTGGCTGAAAGTTAAAGTATTTTATATTTTATATTATATCAACATTCCTCTCTTACTTTAAAAAAATGGGTGTTAAAAAATAATTTTCGAAACAGAAAATATTGAGCTTAAACAGAAATACCAAAATATTTTTTCCGAAAGAAATGAAGTCTTTGGGTCGATGTCTATATTGAAAATAGCCAATTTCTAAATATATGCAGAAGGTAGAATACTTAACCAGTCATATTTCATCCGATTTCCACCTCGTCGAGAAAATCAACTCAGCAATTTCATCGTCACCTCGAATTGTCACAGCATCGAGTCGCAATCAAAACGAAAATTATTTTTCTGCATCGTCGCTCCGCTAAACAAACAAACGCAGTTCTATTTCCGTCGTGCACACCGCCATCCGAAATGCCCGCGAGACGCGTATGCCTGATTTTCGTCGCCTCTTGGATGATCCATTACATCGGCTACTTGTGCCTCTACCTCACGGAGATATGGAAGCGCAGATCCCAGAAAATCGCCTTGGACGAGTCGTAAATTCCCCTTTCCGTGAATTTCACCACCGACAACTTTTCGAAAACGACCCAGAACGTAAATCGGACTATTCCCCTTCCGAGGTAATTCGCGAGAAAAATTGTCTCCGAAGAAAACTTGAAAATCGCGCTTGACAAAAGGCACCTGGTGTCTGACTTCAGCCGTCGATGCTGATCGCGACGTCAATTAACCGGTCCCATTTTTCAAGACGCCGTTCGGCTCCCCGAAAGCCAAGGAAAACATACAAAAAGAGTCCTCCATTCGCAACATTCGTCACCGCGTTCAGTTTGCACATGACGCAAAGTTTGTCAGTTTTATTTACACATTTCGTCAGAGTCTAACTCGCCTTAATAAGTTGAACACTGCGCGACTTGCCGCTGCGTCGCATTTGTTTCTAACTGTAATTGCCTTTTTAACTTGAATTCACTTAATATGCATTACACTGTCCGAGACCCTGTCTCTCCGCGACGCGAACGCCCCCTTTTTTGCAGTTTCCGAACAGAAACTAACGAGAACCGGAGCAAAAAATCTGTCGTCTACTGGAACACTCGGGAAAAACGTGTGTCGAAGTTGGCGGGGGGGGGGGGGGGGGGGGGGGGGGGGGGGGGGGGGGGGGGGGGGGGGGGGGG
>JABFPB010000988.1:0-29114 GCA_022817645.1 Ceratoteleas bidentatus | reverse complement strand
ACGACAACGACAACGACAACGACAACGACAACGACAACGACAACGACAACGACAACGACAACGACAACGACAACGACAACGACAACGACAACGACAACGACAACGACAACGACAACGACAATATTATTTATTTCGACAAAACAAACACTTCGACCCAGCTACTCTCATTTTTCATGACAATCGCAGTCGATTAATCTTCCTATTAAAACCTCGCGGTTAAACCGTCTAATCATGTCGGTCGTCGTATTTGGCACAGGTTCGTGCGTTTTGATTTGATTAAAACGCACCGTCGCATCGTGACACGCTGTTACTTTGAGACGGAAATCGTCTTTGTCGCATCAAAATATCGCTGCGCCGGGCGATCGAGCACTTTGTTGGTTGCGGCCAGGACCGCCCGGGTCGCTGTTGTGGCGTCAAAATCAACACCTTTTTCAAAGCGGTCAACAGCGGGTCCCTTTGAGCGATTGCGGCCGACGCGCGGTCGATCGTTTTTATACAGCTCGTCATTAGTACAATATGTTTGTAACAAAGTGTTACAAGCTCGCAGGACAAAAAGTGCGCCGTCTAGCGAGCCGCGCTTTCCCTTTATGTAATTTGTCGTGAATCAAACGCGGAGATCAAAGCAGGCGAGCAATATTCGGACAGATGCGGCGTCTTTCGCGCCCTTTGTCCCCCTTTACCCTCTGGCCGGGTCTTAGAAGGGTTGGCAGAAACAGTCGAACGAACGCCGGTAATGAATTTATCGCGCTCCAACGGCGAGGCTGCGGATTTAATAACGATGGTTATTGTAAATTATTGGCCGGCTGCTTTTTTGTCCGCGGCGCGGAATAATTTATCGGCGCGTTGCGGGGGTGGCAACGCGCACGATGCGCCGCAATTTACGGCGGCGCACACATTAGGTGGTAAGTATGTTTGCCGCCTACGAGAGGGTTAATCACGAGATATCGCGTCATCAATTTCAGCACGAGCAAAAAGAGCGACGCACTTATAAAATACAGCAACGGCTGGACGACGGAAAAGTTTGTTGTAAAATATGAACTTTAAAACACGACGGCTAATTATTCTTCCGATGTTGCCGGTCGCCTATTAATTATCTCCGCCGGATGCATAGTCATAACTAGTCTTGTCTGTGGATGCGCCGCGAACACGCGCCGGAGTGTGCATCCTAAATTGTAAGCACGTTTGTCACGTGGATACATCGGCGACAGGAGTTTCCGTAAAAACCCTTAAAACCTTTTTTTCAGTTTCATATTGGTTATTATAATATATTGGATGTGCATATTTGTATATTTCAACTGGCCTAGTCCCATAATCTACATTCTTCATGTATCAATTTCTATTAGAATTACAGTCCCGGCTTCATGTCACTTAATAAATAAAATAAATGTTCAATGTAGTGCATTTTCGAAAAAATCTGCAACAAATGTGATATAGTAATATAAATATACGATATTATCCGCCGTTTCTTTAAAACCGTGATATAGATGTTGCACCCCATTTGAAATTTTATTCCTTCCGCAAGACTTAAGTTAAATTCTCGGCAGAATACTAAGATACCAAATCTTCTCATCCCAGACTTGCGCTCTACGCTAAAAAAAGCCTTTCTCAGAGCGAACGTTAAAATAATAAAGAATTTAAACTCGAGTTCAGCTCGGCGGAAACCGACAAGCACGCGGTGGAAACCGAGACATTTTTTTGCCGGCGCGGCTTCGGGTCGAAGAAAGTCATCGAACAAAAGAGCGATCTCGGCGAAATGATGCCGTTTGGAGTTCATCCCGGGAATTTCAGGGGGTATCGTGTTGTGCGTGCGTTTGTTTGCGCGGAGTCGAATCGAGGTGTATTTTTTCAAGCCGCGCAACGGCATTAACGTGAAATAACGAGATGGTCCTTTTGCCCGGCGAGAAATGTACTCGAATGCCGCGGATCGAGTTCCGGCGATGCTTAATTCCCTGGCACTTCTCCGATGGCGGGCCCTGAGCGGGACACAAAGCCGCGGTGCAGGTGGCACGGCTTTCTCCGCTTTATTCGCGCGCAGCCACCATCAATAAAGCACGCAATTAAATGCGCTACGCCTGCATCCATAAATAACGCGTAATGTATTCAATTTTTTGACAATTTGTAACCGCGACGGGAAGACGACGTGTCGCCACGGCGAAATCGACGGTATGAATATTTTCATTCGTTCAGGCGTACGCCAAAAATTGATGCCTATATTACTTTTTGTCCATAACAAGGTTATTCGAAACACAGTCGCAGCAGAGCGCAAAAATATACTTAAAAGTTTATTTACAAGGAATTGATTGAAGGGATTGAAACATTTCAGAGCCGGCGATATGCAAAAAGAAACAGAGATTTCCTTTTTATCGTCAAATACATTCGAGACGTAATTCCTCGAGCACGTTTATTATTTTATGGTTTAACTGACGTACTAATACAGAGGTTTACTTTTTATTTCTCTACTGCAGGAGTTAACTGGTAAAACTAGAAGGTCTTATTTGTATTTGCTCTGACCGAACAGCAGCAAAACACTCAGCGCATCGTCCTGAGAGCCGAGATATGATGTACAGTCGCGACGTGTGTGCTTTCGCAAAACCGAATTCCTTTTAGATAACCTTCGAACGTTTTCCACAGTGAAAAACGTTGCGCTTGTAAATGCAATTCAATTAATTGCTACCACAAGAACCCACATCGTTCTAACGGTCATCTTTTTGCATCTCCTTTGCGAACCAATCAATCTACTCGTGTTTGTCTTCGTTCGAAAAAGTCGCTCCTCTTCACACGACTGTAAATCCTTAAATCCTTTTCCTTGAATGCTACATCGCGCGTTCGTTCTTCCAGTGCGAATTTCCACAGACGACGGTCTGATCAAAGCCACCTTCGCCTTGTCTCCAAACAATAAACTTTAACGAAATGAACTTGTCGCAGCGATTATTTGCCGATCGAATTGCGATACGTGCATTATTATTGAATATCGGGCGGTTTAAATGTCATGCGAATCATTAGTCATTATTACGTGACGTTATCGGCGCCCGATATCTGTATATCAAATTAGACTTTCCACTTTCTAACGTAGCTCGTTGCCCGCGATCAAAAGCCTGACCGACGCGGCTGCGGCCGACCGGTATTGCTGGCGGTAATTAGTTATGTGAGGCGCACTTGGTACACTCGCAGATAAGTCTGTCACCAATTAATAATCATTAATGTCAGCGCCGGTCTACGCCAGTTTTATTGACTCTGCGTTCGGGCCAATCTGTGCGAATCGATTTATCATCAGCGTCGCGGCCCAATATAAAACCCTACGAAAGGGCGACCCGATCGATTAATGCGAGCAAACCTCGGAAATCGAGAAACGCTTTTATAATTATCGTCCGATAAGTTGTCGAATGATGTTCGCGAGATCGCCCCTTTTTTCGGCTCGTTAATACGCGACTTGAGTGCTTCTTCCCAGTCGCATGTTTTGCTTCCAAAGTTTCACTCGTGTGCATCTTTTCACGGCCTTTAACGTTCACGGCTAATTTATGTATTGACAGCTTCGTGGTTCGGACGGATTTTCGTCGTTTTTTCGAGTCCACTTATTGGGTTGTCTTTTTAATTGTGACTTCATTAAACATTTCAAGTGGTGGATTTCGGATAAAAATGTCTGATGGAATTTTTTAATTGTGTTCGGCGAAATTGGGAAATTGATTTTTCATGACACCCAAAAAAGTGACCCACCTGAGCGGTTTAATCAACGAACGTTTACAGATTCTGTTGGTTACATTTGACGAAAAACGTTAATTAAATCGAACTGTTCTAGTTGTTTCATGCTTTAGTAGAATTTGTTAATGAAACCGATAAAGTGTTGTATTAAGCGTGATATCAATCAATTTCTACTCCCATTTGCGCGTTCATATTGTTTAGCACTGTTTCTACTGAAACATTTTCATTCAACCATATTCCAAATTTAGTCAAAATCCTTCTTTAGTCAAGTGAAATGATACAAACCAAGATTTAAATAACATTTCACTTAAGCAGTTTCTGAAGGTCTTTAAACCTGAAGGTCTTAAAACTGCAATTGCAACCATAAAACAATATCCAACTTTTTCTCGTATCATTTATAATATCAAAATTCCAGCAAAACATTCTATCACCAGAAATGTGAATAAATCTTCTTGGAGCTCCTAAATGTGGATATTGTTGATCTAAATGTCGGAACGCGCGCGAAAAAGTGAAAGCCTAGCGCGAGTAAAGATTAGCGTAGATTTGTATAAACGCGTCACGTGCGCTCGGGGAACAAAAGTGGCTCTCGCGCGTGTTGCATGGCTTACACGGCGACGTCGCGGGTGACTTTGAGGTCGTCTACGGGGCCCGCGACTCGATCCAAGATCGAATGTGTGATCGGCTGTGTAAGTGCGAGCAGGCCACCAGCAGAGCTGGGACCACCTCGGCCGCTGCATCGGGACCCAGTTCGCCGGCGAGCGACGCAAAAAAGGAACGAGAAGAAAAGCCGCACGAGAGAGCGAGACGGGCGCAGCCTTAGGTAGGCATCAGCGTGGAAAGAATGCGTGGGCCGCTCGGACTGATGGACGGACATAATGATTCGGACTTTGTCGGTACAGTGGCTCGCGCTGATAGGCTCACCTTAACTATACATAAATTCGTTTTCGATGTACACCCGATCCTTTTTTCCGCCCGGGACCAACCGCTAGACGCCCGAATTAATGCGCCGCAACCTGTTCTATGAATAGATCGCGGCCGAAAACCTGGCCGAATTTATAGAGGCGTTTTCGAAAATCGACGTTATTGCGCCGATCGGCATTAATATTTATAAGAAACCGGCAGATGTCGCGCGAGACGATCGCTTTATTAAAGCGGATGATAAACGTCCGCGTGTGGCTTATTAAAGAAGAATGGCGGCTTTTATTGCCGGGATATTAAAGTTGCCGATGACAGATACTTCGATATGTCTTTAATAAACTCGTGGGTCTTATGGGCGACGCACCGCGGCTTTTCCTTTTTAATAAACCCAGAAGTAATGTCGGCCCGGATTTATGCTCACGGCTCATTTTACCGCTCGCGCGGCACTCGAGCTCGCAAATAAACACGCTGTCGTGTTAATTAAACGACACGGACTTGCGAGACATTTTTGAGCCGCGAAATGTCAAGCGCCGTCGAAGCGCCGTCGCACTCGGCCAGGCGCGTTCCGCAGCGAGCGTTGGCTCTGCTTCCGCTTGAAAACGAAAGCACGTCCCGGCTCCTTGCAGCAATACTTTTAGTAGCTGCAGTTCGAGCTTGTTTATCGCCCCGTTTTTGTCAACACTTGACTTTTCCGCCACGTAGAACGGATGAAACTGTTTGACGAAATTGTTACTTAAACATTACTACTCAGCAGTTTACTCCGGAACACGGATGAAATGGAAATACCCAGTTGCACGTGAACTTTATCGAACTAATCGCGAATTTGTCTTACTAAGGCGCTCGTTACACTATTGAATTGGCTCTTTGAAGTGCGTATCGGAAATGAGCCCCTAGCAGTCTTGGCAAAAACTTGGAACGGAAATAGCGAGTGATGCCATGTTAATTCGCCGATCGAACTTTCGTCGGTAAATTAGGTGCTGGATTTAGGTCTGAAAGAGCGCAGTCGAGTGAAATGTGTGTTAATTGATTGGCATCGAACTTGATGTCGCAAATCGTGCAGCAAATCGTACGGCGTTCGACAAGTTTATCCTTTCCACTCGAGCCGAGCCGATCAATTTCGATTATAGCCGGCAATTAAAATTCCCCGGAATCCTCCGTCTTTGTCCGTGTCCGGTGGGCGCAAACAACGCGCGTCCAGAGCCATCCCATGTTTTGCTGGAAGCCGCGTGGTTTGTCCCGCCGTCTATTTTAAGTATCGGCGCGGTGCACCCACTTGCGTAACGTTTCGGCAGATAAGTCAAACGCTCTGCACGCGCGGAATACCGTGACGTAAATGCATCCGCGCTCCTCTGCTTTCGATTAACTCGTTAAGCGGCGCGCATAAGTCACCGCGTTTCCGCCAATTTATTCTGAGCGGAACGTGGCCAAATTTCTTCACGAGCCGCGTGAATATTTCAGGGTTACCCGGAGGCGTTTTGCGCGAGCGCGACCAACAGTTAGTCAAACGATTCGCGCGATTTGTCAAATCCGCTCAATCCGCATTAATCAGCGTCCGCCTTTTTCTGGCTAGCGCGTTGCTCGTTTTCGTCCGGAACGCCGGGCTTTTTTTCTCGCGCCACCGACGGTTATTATGACTAATGAGCAGGCGTGCCGCGCACCGAGAGATTTCCGCATGAATAATTTGTTAATATTTCCGTTCGCCGGAACCCAGACGACGAATTAGTCAAAATTCGCCGCGCCACTAACGACCCGGTATCAATCTAATCAGTCTCGTTGGAATTCGCCGGAATTCCCCGGAATTCGTCGAGGCACCAAGGCCGACGAATATCTCTCTCGTCGCGCCTTTTTCTTCGTGCGAATATTTACGGCGAAATTATCGGCGTATTTATAACGCGACATAGAGAGACTTTCGTGCTCCGCCATTTTAATTGGCTTTCCTTTTTCGCGGCGATCGACAACAAGTTGCGAACTTTATTGTGAAAAATCGCAAATATCTTTGGTTGGTATAATGCTGCGCCGCGCGTTGTATATTTATGAATGCTCGCAGGCGAAAGGCGAGGAGCGACGAAAACGAGGCGAAACTGCAGCGCGCCGTTTCTCTTTTGATGCTGCCCGTCCGCGTCGATTTACGATAAAGCCCGATATGCGTTAATAGAAAGAAGGCACGGCGTTAACCTAATCGGTGGCCGTCTACCGAATAAATTGGCTGATTTGCATGGGAATTAGGTGGGTCCCGATAACGGATTCCGCCGCTCGCCGCAGTTTGCCGCGATAACGACCGCGCCAGTTTCACGCACTTTCGTGCGCGCGTCCCGCATTACGCCGCCGTGCTATTATCATAAACGATTTGCACGATACTAAGCCGAACGCGATCCACGCGAAAATCGCCGCCGCCGGATTATGCAATCTCTCGTCGAGGAACGCGAACGTGACAATTTAATCCGCGGCGCGCGGTTTTTCGGCGCTCCGTTCAAACGTCCGCAGTGCCAGGCCGGAAATTGATACGCTCGTTAGGCGCCGCCGCACACTGTCCCGACCTTATTAACACTGACAAACGGGCATTGTTGTGTCATGTAAATGTCGCTGCTGCGGGAAATTGCGCAATCGAAAGCGCGCCACTTTTATTATTTCAAAGGCACCCGCGTCATTCCGATCTCGAAGCCAGCCTCCTCCAAAGGACGTCCAATTAGACGATTTTGTTTGCCATCGATTTTCGCGCGGCGTTACCCATTTCCTGGCGTTATTTCGCCGTTTTTTTCGGCCCCGCTAATTAGTCGCTCGGTTTATCTCGAAATCGTTATCACGTTTAATTAACCCAAGGGCCGGTGACCAATTTGTCAAATTTATTGTAAAACAAGCACAGGGACGACGTCGTTTTTATTCAGCAGCGTGTATTACAAATGAACAATTTTTCAATCGAGTCGTCGCTCATTACCAAACGCACGGTGTCGCGCGACAACTTTATTAACATAGCAGGTTGATCAATCATGCATAAACCGGGTAATCCTTGGAATAAAGGTAACGCGTTTCAATTTGTCAACTTTCACTTCGGGTTCTGAAACGCCGAAAATGTCCGCTGAGTCTTCTATGAAATTTAAATGCCGCTTCTCGCGATGGAATGCCCGTTTTAGTATGCAGCATATTTTTTCTATAGGCAAATGATTTTGTGACATCGTGTAAAATAGTGGGTGAATTTATATTCCTGACTCCGTTACATTGACACGTGCTAAACAGAAATGCTATTTACAATCGGAAATGGGCATCATCAATTATTCAATTACTTTGCATAATGTATGAAAATAATGTTCGTTTAATTAAAATATATGAATTATAATGATACTTAGTATGTTACTAATGTGGAATAATTTCGATTATTTTATTTTAGTTAATAATCGTTAGAACAATTTACAGTATCATGATTCTGCCAATTATTTAATTTTATACAAAGTAATGGATAACTGAAAATTAATTACCTATTGCTTTCAGTTATTCATAGTAATTTGACCAGTATTTATGTTGCAAATGATTGTAATTATTATTGCTGTAATTATACGCATTTTCTATCAATCGTAGGAGAAATTTTATCAATAATAATATATTGCAGGTGAGTTAACTGTAACGGTGCACTTTTTTTAAATAATTGAATAATTGGCAATGTCTCTGTTGAGAATGTACGGATTATTATCACACAAGTAAAAATTATAAAAGCGTTAAAAATGTCGAATAAGAAAAAAACTCGGGTCAAAATTTATCTTCAGTTAAAAGTTTGTTTCTCAAATTGCACATGGATAAAAATAGTGAAAAGAAAGAAAAACCGCACTCAGAATAGACATTACCTACACTGTAAAAACTTTGTGTAAAATTACTCAGAATAATCCACACCATATTAAGTAAAATTACATATTTATGAAATAATATACTACGTGTGAATGATTAACATTCCATATGTAAAATCATAAATGTATGGTAATGTTACACTTTTTAGTTTAAATTTAACACATTTAAAAAACATTCATTGTATAAGATTACATATTCATTTTGTAATTTCACCAAGCGCATGACGCAAACATAACCCTACTACCATTTTTTTCCTTTCTACGGACGGGCGATGGGGCAGAATTGTTGTTGGATAGAATTCACTCGTTACAAACTTTTTAGTCAAGTTTCAAAGCAACACTTCCCTATGATTCAAATGAAGGTTGACAAGTTGTCACCCAACAGCTTGATTACACTTCCGTATATAAAATTGCACATTGAAGTGTAAAATTCCACAACGCATTGTACGCAACCAGATTACGCAAAATGTTGTGTAACTTTTCGCAACCATTTTTACACCGTAATTTATATTACATTGTCATGGGTCGAAACTAATTTGTTCTTTTCTGTACTAACTACTGTCATTTTGAAAATAATTGTTTGCCATAAACCGTGAGAAACTGTACTTTACGAACGAAACGCCGACGACAACCTCCGTGACAATCCTTTTCTAACAAACCCTATCCCTTTTCAACAAGGATACCATCAAGACTGCCGCGATCGTTTTTAATTTACCTCAGTTGTTTTGGCACACACAATATTCTCTTCCTCCAATAACGTAATACATCGAAAGCTTAAAAAAGGACTACACGTTATCTGGGACTACAATAATTTTGCAGGGGACTGGTCGATGTATGACCATTTCAGCGACAATACGTTTTCGCAGACCGGTGCAGCGATAGACGTTGCAGCAGTCATGATTAAAGCAGGTTGCATTTGTGAAATGCGCAAATCATCGTATCCGGCAATCGAATTACGAAGGAGGGCCGTTATGACGCCGGTCTCGGTTTGAATTAGTGGCAGGCTTTGATGGACGAGATACGACTTTTGTTCGTAGCTTGTCGCATGCGAAAACGACGAACACCCAACGGCGACATTAATCGCGCTGAAAGGTAAGCAGGCACGTCGCCGGCCGCCATATTCAGGGGTTATAACGCTCCGCGGAGTAATCCGCCGTGTACGTAATATAGTATAACCGTGTACCGTGCGAGTACCATTGCGAGTGCCGGCATTATGTCGGGCGCGCGTGTGTGCGTGTGTACGTGCAAGCCCCGGTCGAGGGTACATTTCCGATATGATAAACAATTGTACGTACGTGTTCGTGCGACGGCGCGGCTGCACGCGAGAGCTCGACAAACATACGAATTTTCGAGTTTTCTTTAAAGCCACGTCTCGCGTACGTTTCCGCTCGAGAGACTTTTTTAACGGCCGCTATCTCTATGCAGATACCCGCGCGAGCGACTCGGAAAATGTGACTTTCAATGGCGAAGGGAAAGACGCTTTCTCCGCGAACTAGGCGGCGCATTTTTCCAAATTTCGCCGCTGTTTTCGTCCTCGAAATGTATGCACTCGGCGATTTTTGTCGAGCTTTTACGTAGATCGATTTCCCCGAGCCGGGATTTACGTATAACTGTCCGCTGTGACGAGACCGAGGAAAAGGCCGGAACAAAGGCGGAAAGGCTTTCGGCACAGGTTGCTGCGGGAAAGAGCCGACAAAACAAGTAATTAGTAGGCGTGTCATCGCAATTCGTTATTTTTGGAAACATGTCAGGCGCGGTAACAAATGGACGTGAGATAAATGTTTGTCGATTGTGCGCTTTCGTAAAGGAACGCCGGTGCGGTTTGTCGCCGCCGATTCAAACGCTAATGACATGTTAATCGGGTGTCAACATAATGAAAAACCGGCGATTTGCATATCCGTCCGTTTTCTCGGGCGGACCGGGATTTCGAGGGGCTCCTCGAAAATTAATCAAAGTATTGCGACGAAACTTGGAAAGCGAAGCTCGCAACATTCAATAGCTATCATTCAGTGCTCCGCGGAAAAAGTTGGCAACACTTACGCGCAATCGATATCTGATTTACGTATCACGCGTGTACCATCCATCATATCGCGGCCGCTATCGCACTTCGCGTCGGTTATCCTCGGCGATTTTATCCAGTATACGGACGCGCGCGAATTTACGTAACCACGCATAAAACAATACCTCGCGCTGCTTCCTTCATTCATACAATATCTCCCGAATATCTCTGCAACTTAATCAAAGCAGCGTACGCAATATCTTATTACGCATTTTCGCCCTTTTTGCCGGCAAGGCATGCAATTTACGCAGATACAGGAAGTGAAGGAGTTAAAGTTGGCGGTTTGCGAAAGCTGCGAGGAATGCGATGCTTTGAAAACTTTTGATGCGGTACTTAAAAAGGAATGTTCGACGGTTTCAGCAGCTTCCATTATCTGTCTCGGTTGATTATTTTTGGCTCGACCAACCGAATCAAAATGACGTGAATGTTGTGATAGTGCTGAAGTCGTGAGTGTAGGTATAAATTCCTTTTTTCGATTGAGATGACCCGTATTAAACGAAAACTGATAATGTTTAACATTAACGTATTACGTTAATCATTTACGCGTCAAGTAACTCACATCAAACATTCATAATGTTTGCATATTGCAATTTAACTTACAATGTGTTAAATTCTCATTTCATGTTAATAATGGAAGAGGAATTATTAACGCGTATTATTAACATAGTTGAGGCAGGAGCGCGGCTTCGTGTGTAGTTGCAGGCATTTGAATCATTTTGACAAGTTTACATGCTAGAAATATGAATTTTTGCGATTTACAGACGCCACACGGACTTTCATTCGACGACCGCGCGCTTTCGCCGCGACATCAAAACCAATCCACCCGGAAAGCCAAAGCTCATAAAAGACTAATTAAACGCGCTCCAAGAATTGCTTTCCCGACAAAATCCACCTAAATTCATACTAAACTCCGAAAAGTATTAAAATAGAATATAATAGTTGGCTCTCAAATCCGATAATAGGAGCAGATTAAAGTGATTAAAGTGTAAAGCGTGAAAGTAACTGGAATTGCATCAAATATTGATCGAATTACATCAAATGCACATGAAACGAAATGAAAATTGTGCTGCTTTCAATTTACCAACACGATATTAAATTTTAATCATCGAAAGAAGGGATTTTGATTACTGAAGCTCCATTCAGCGACTCATTTCTTTGCAACAATGACTTGCATAAATAATCGTGATTTTCAAACTATGCAAAACAACAATCAGCAATTTCGTCACATTGTGTTAACCAAAACCCGTCCCTGATTAAACAGCGCAAATTACATTTAACCAATTTGCTCGCCCTGAACCTTCTATTCAGAAAACTCAAATTTACACGAATATCTAATCGACTTTCTCAAAGCTACCGAAATAACTTAATTAAGCCCGCTGATTTTTACTTGTACCTAAATACTCGAACCCAAGATAAAATAACAATGGGAATGTTCGCGTTTCTGTAAAATCACCGCCGCTATCTCCGGTTACTTGTTCGCAAGCAGAGTCGTAACTTAACATGGCTTTTTTGCGTCGCATTTTGGAAAGGAGCTGCTCGGCTGCGAAAAATGAACAAGCCGGAACGCCGGAGATAAAGGATCACGACGACCGGCGGCCGTGGAAATGTATCCTCCAATCGGTATTAGAAAAGTTACGGCATTTTTCGTAACAACAGTTAGTTTCGCGAGTTTCGCGCGACAGCGTATCGGCGGTTGTAGCGTCCTTTCTCTAGGTGTGTTTAACAGCAGCGGCGAGGCGTGCGTCGTGTAGAGGCAGATTTCGCGGACATAGCGGCCCTCTAGCTCGCGCGCGCATTCACCAGAGAAGGCATAATAAGGAAGTCCCGGGTAATCGGTTACACGAGGAAATCGAGCGGCCGAGCGGTATGCACCGGCGGCTAGCGGACCGACGCGAAACGAGGACGATCCCATCGCACACGTTGCCGGACGAGGACGCGCGATCGCCGCGTCCTCGTCGCGCGCGAAAACGTCGCTTCCCCCGTGAGAAAGCAGTCGAGGTTTGCGTGCGTGCGTCGTCCGGCACTTTTCGCCGGCATTGTCATCGCGCCGCGATTTTTCATCCACGCCCGCGCCGATCATTAGCCACGAGCGGCGTGCACGAAAACGCGCGCCGCTCGACTTTTTGTTGCCGATTTCTGCAGATTCACGCCGGCTTTGAATTTCGCCGGGATCATGCGCCATTGTCCCGCGAGCGCTTTTTTCCGGCCCAACCAGCCTATGGAAATGTTTCGGGACGCTTGATTGAGAGGTGTAAGGCCGATTCGATTCGCTCGGATCGATTAAAAGTTGATTTGCCGAGGTGTGACTGTCTAACTCGGTTCCGGGAATGGGATCGCCGGCTGCTGAAAACCGGCATTTGGCAATTAATCACGCCGACGATCCTCTTCGCCCGATTGCTTTCTTTCCGCGTTTTTTGTCGAGAAATCGCTTTCTGAGTCAGTTTTGCGGAACCATTGTTCACGGTCACAACAACGCCGTTTTGTTTTTCGTTCATCATTGATATCCAAACGCTGGCTAACACTTTGTAACAATGGTCTTTTGAAAAGGACCCGCGTATTATTTTTCTACGCCTTGATGACTCGGCCTCGAAGGCGCCAACTTAACAAACCGATCGTTTAACCCCTCGCACCTTCGCGTTCAAAAACGCGAGTCCACTTCACGCAGCAGCGGGACTTTATTAAAGCAGAAAACGAGTTTGAATAAGCGCTGCCCCTAAATACAAATTACATACAAGCGCGCGCGCATAATCGCGCTCGCCGAATGACATCGCTCGTACACGATCGTACATAATGAAGCGTACACGCGGTCGCCGCGTCAATGCCGGTATCAATTGGCGCGGATCTCGCCGCGGCGACCCATAAATCGCGCGCGGCGTAAAATTTTGCTCGGAACGCGCGGTAACGTGGCGATGATGAAACGCGGCGCGCCGGGGTCAGGGATTGCGTACTTTGCGGTCGCCGGAATACATAGAGCGGAGATCGCAGCGGGCGCATGCGCGCGCGCGATCCACTCAGCGGCCCGGAACCGTACGAGCACGCGTATTCCACTATGTCTTAATTTCATACTCGATAAAGCTAATAATTCCGTGGCGTGCTCGCCACTCGGTCAATTAACGCTTAACCTTGGCGCGCACGGCACGTTGCACTTGCACGAATGCGCAGGTTCGGTCGCGCAGCCGAGGCAAATTCGAAAGTCGGTTAGTGGGCGACACGAACCGCGCATTTCAGATTTCAGGGGTAGCCGACTGGCCATTGTCTTGCGTTCGAAAAAATGTACGGTTGCGATAACTAAGCTGCTTGACGGGTTTGCCTTAGGAGATGAGATTTTGTAAGTTGCTTGAGGTACTTGACTGTGAGAAGAGAAACAAGTGTCTTTTGTGAGAGACGTTTCGGACGAAACTCAATGGGACGTTCGATTTTCTAAGGGAGAGAATGTTAATCTCTTTCTCGTTATGCAATTATTTTATTTCAAGATTTATTTGTTCGGTTTTTCAAAAAAATCTTAGTTATTTCACGGAAAATCGTCTTAAGGTAGGAATAAAGAGAAAAAAAAAAGGAATTTAAGACAAATCGGAAATGGAGAAAGATTATCGTTCCAGTCCTTTTAGGGGTGATTAACGACCTCCGAAGATCTATAAACCTTTCCAATTGCATAAAAAATTGCACCTCGCGAGTCTCGTCATATTATTCCGCAAAGCTTTTACGAATCGCACCTTGAAATTTTGACTTGAAGACTTTTTCTTCCTATACCTGTAAAGACTTGTAGAAACAATCCTTTTCTTACCCGAAAGTATCGCCCATTCTCACGCCGAGGCAATTTCGCCTAACGAAGATTACCGACGAAATATCTTTTCCCAAGAATTACGAGAACAATATACAACGAATTAATAAGCACTACCGCGTCGGAGTTAGCGGCGATCAGCGGCGTCTTCGACCGGCCTAATAAACTTTTTGATTAGCCGATTAAAATGAATAATGAATCCGGCGCGAAATGCCGGCGAGTCCGGCATAAATCAGGTCCGGCGTTGACGCGAATAAAACATCGTAGCGCGAGACACGCCGCGTCGTTTCCTGAATATTTGATACAAGTCGCACAGGGATAGATCCCAATTTACGTAGCGGCCGAGATAAATGGGTTGGGCGGTGCGCGCGTGCACGCAGCTTAGCCGATCGCGGATTGTATTCGCAAACCGGCGATACATAATGTATGAATCGCGCGGCCACGCACTCAGTCGTCCGCAAAGGAGTGCGCACGCGCGGCAGCGCGGCCAATTAAAAGACGCCATTATATAATAAATGGCCCGACGTCGCGTCCGCGCGCAAAAAACCGTCATAATAAACGGATTTGTTTGATCGCCATTAGCCACCGGGACGACGCTGATGAATGCAACGCACGGTTGCGGGCGTCTAATCTATCAGGCACGCACTTTCTCGTGGGCCGCGACGTTGAAAAATGGGCCGAACGTAACTAAGCGCCGGATTATGTAAATGGCCTTGGCGCGGGATTAAACCCTGCGAAGGCCCGTGGATCGAAAAATCGCGCGCCCAAATACCCGGTGGCGTTTAATCTCGCGCGGATAATAATTAGTCGATCAGCGGACGCCGATACCGAGGCTCTCGTCCGAATGCAATTTCCGACGACAAATCCAATACGCGTGGCGGTTTAATCATCCAAACAGCCCGGCGGCCCGGCGCTGCGAGCTTTTCGCCCGGATTGGTCGCTTCCGCGTGACAAACCGACGGCGAAAAGTGGGCAGGGGTAAATGACCAAGCAGGCGCGGCGATTCTATGGGGAATACTTTTTTGGCCGAAAGATGGACTACATTAGGTGAAGAAGTTGGAACGAGTAGGAAGTCATGTTCTCGAATGTGAATATCGAAGTCCAAGTATTTCAGATATGGAAAACTCTTTTACGAGAAAGGTGCTATCCTGTCAAAAGAAACTACACTCGACTCTGATCTTTTGCTCTCCGATCTTTTGATAGAACTTTTTCCCGACTTTTGATAATGCAGCGTCCACCTAACCAAAAAATGAATCCTGAAACTACCAATAGCGTCGCGCTAAATGAGCGCCAAAATTGAATTTTAAATTAAATTGGAAGAACGTTTAAAATACGAAATAACAATAGTGAAATAACAGAAAAAACAATTATTTCCGTTATTTATTCACGTTATTTATTCATAATTTTCCCCACACCTGTTATCTTATGCCTTTGCACTCCGTATACAAATAATCTCGCAGTTTGATCGTTGAGGTTAGCTCAGACGAACACATTAAGGCTGGTTTATATGAGCCAATCAGAGTAGTTTCCGGTCCCAGACAGACAAAAGATCGGAGAGTCGAGTGTATTAAAAACCAGTACGATTTATCTATTTGAATCTATGGGAATTTTGTCAAAAATCTGATCATAACTTCTAAACGTTATGTAATAAATAACACATAATATTTCGAGCAATCTGTAGACACCAAATATTCAATATTGTTATTCAATACAGTAAATATTCAATTGTTTGTTATTTAGATGTACAGGTAAACAGATCGATAAATATACTATCTATCGATTTCCATTTGGACGTCTCTATTCGTTTTGGATAGATTTCTTCAATGGGGTTCTTCCATCTAGCCGTTGATTTCTGAAATTCTGAACAAAAGAGGAGAATGTTTTCGACCAGAAGTTATGCAGGTCCTGGTCAATACAGTACAACTTGCAGTCTTTCACTAGATTTTCTAGAGGTATCAGAAAGGTATAACGTTTTTCTGTCCCTTCCTCGACAATTTTGATTCTTTGAGTTGAAAAGCTGTCACAGCGATTTTTGAATTTTCTAATCCAATCAATTTTTTCTCCTACGCTCTTTTCCCATCAACCACGACAAGTCATTAAGGTTATAATTAAGTAGCCAATAGGACAATGCCAAGCTAACCTTGGTCCTTGCATGCTCCAGATGTGATACTCTAATGTCTAATTCCAACTCCAGATAATCTCGTTGCAATACACCTCGAAGCCCGTGAAAAGATTGGCTCATTGTCTAGCCGCGTCGTTGAAATATATTGTCGCTAAGCGCGAACGAATGAGGTCATTGCGCGGCGTGCCCGGACGACTGCTTTTGACGCCAAAAGATGTTCTCGTGGGCGCCGGGCGCGCGCTTCGCGCCACATTAGACTTAAGTAGATTGCGCCCGGTCGCGCTGCAGCGTTTTCCGGAAGCGCGCAATTGAATTTGCGCGTCGGTATTACCATGGACCAGGGAGGGGGCGCCAGCGTCGCGCTAAATTAAACCGTAAATTCGACGCGCACTATGACACAATTGAATGTTTCCTCCGTTTTTTTATTGCCCGGCGTTACGAAGTCCATAATGAAGACGCGCGCCGCCCGCAATATTGCGCGCGGTACAATTTCCCGGAATTTGCCGCCCGCGGTCGACGACGGTTCGCGGATTTATTTGCGGGCTTTTTTCGCCATTCGCAACCAATCGCGCTGTGAAATGCAAAGAGCGCAATCGAGCCGTGACCAATCGCGGCACACGCAACTGTGTCGAACGCGTAACTACTCGGTGAAATTGCTCCCCGGACCGAGCCGCTAAGCGGAAATGTTTACGCGCGCATTTTTCGTGGCGAACGCGCAAATGAGCGAATTCCTGGGGTTAGTCGGCTTTTCGGTGCATACGTCGGTTCGCACGATAAAGTGCGCGGCGAGACGTGGAGGGGCACATGCATCACGGCGCGGCCACTTTGCCGCGAGAAATAATCTTCCGCGTTACCATCTCGGCCGATTAAAATAATGATCTATTTGAACGGACGCAGCTGAACCGTTTCCTTTATGATTCCGTGTTTAATTAATTTCGCGACTTTTTTATTGCGCGGCCAAACGTGCCGCCATTTGTAACTCCAAATTTTCATTACCACACACGTTTTCCGCTGTTTTGTGTTCAGGGATCCGGCTGACCCCGCAGTCCGACTTCATGGAGCTTAATTACACAACTGCATTATGCATGGTGTCGATTTAGCGAAAATCTTACATTTGTTCCAGCCGCATTGCATATCGCGCCGGCTAATCTTAATTCCCGAATAGTCTCGGGAGAAAACCCGACTTTCCCGATGCGGAAGTAAATGTGGCGCTTTTCGAGACAAATACAATGCCCGCACAGGTTAATGCGACGTTTTACGAACCATTACTTCGGCCCGGCATGTACGCACTTAACCCTTAACAGTGCACCGAACGCGACGCAGGAAACCAAACAACTTTCTCGTGCCGCTAAACTAAATATGATCTACGACACATGTCACAGTAAAGTCGTACAAGTTATACTTCATCCTGTAAATTGATTGTTCACCTTCGTCGTCCGTTCCGGTGAATAGTCCATGCAAATTCACTCTCAATTGACCAACCAACTACCGCTGTTCCTGCAGTCCGATTGTCGGATCAAAAATGTCCGGCTTTGCGCCGTCATTAACCTCGATTCGCGTAATTGCGCCGGTCAAAGGTCGCGAAGTTGAGGGTTACGGTGTTTTCTGCCGAACCATCACGAAGCCTTAGACTACGCGCGATCTCGCCGGTCATCACTCTCTGCTGATTTTCCACTCATTTTCTCGCGCAGTTGGAGGGGTGCGCGGCACCTAACAGGCTGCTCGATCAGCTGCAGTTGAGACGCGCCGCGCAAATATATCGCGTACGAATGATTTGCGAAATAATTTAAGTGCGCGCGAGCGCAAAGATTGCACGTAAGGCATCGCGCGCTCGCGGCGCACCATGAATATGTATGCCGGCTCTTGTCGACCCTTCGGCTTCGCCTCCGTACGCAATCTATACCTTCCTCGGCACCGTTCCTGCTGTCTCGAGCCGAGAGGGAAGGTGTAATAAAACCCAACCTCCCTTGCGCCCAGCTCAGACGCAGCGAACAAGTCTTCCTTTTTCGCGAAGGAACCCGTACTCGAATTAAGGGCCCGACCACTTGCGAACTCGCGATTTCACTTCTCGAGTCCCGCTCGAGTGTCTCGAGTTTATCGTTATTTTTGAAGCATAATTTCGTAAATGTTTCGCTGCGTTGTCTGACGAGTGCTTTTTAATGGGACGAGTGAAGAGGAAGATGTCTGTTTCGAATAGATAATTGTAAAGATGAAAGTGAAGCGTTTGTAATTGTGGAAATAAAAGAATCGAGTGCTTGTTAGTTTGGTTGGTTTCTTTGTTTTATCGAGGGCTTCTCGGACTTTGGTCCGCTGGAAGTGTAAGTACTCGATTTCGGGAAAACACTTGTGGTGATGCGTACAGAAACTTTTGTAACATTTCCACTGCGAATGCTGCAGCAGAGGAGAGGTTAGCTGTGGTTTTGTTTTCTGTGGCAAAGTAAATTCTTTCGTTAGCAATATTGATAATTGAGTGTATTTCTGACATGCAAGAATTAGTAGAGAGACTTTTTTGTTTGATCTGGAAAGGTATTTTTACTTAACATTACAACGAGGATGTGAAAATTCACTCAACGTGCTGATTAGGAGAAATATTGTTCAATGATAAATTACATTTCATCATGCCTATACTATTCGACGCGAACAGCTCGAGAAGTACACTTTCGTAATTTCAGGTAAAAGTGGGGCCGGACGAAGAGTGGAAAAAATTGCAGAATGCAAATTCGAAGGCGTTCTGATGGTCTTAATTTATCGCCATCGCTTCTCCTCCTCCGAACGATACCTTCCGCCAAATATCGTGACGCAAAACGCGTGTGTATGTGATGTTTAATGATGATGATCATAATGATGATGATGATGATGATAACGACGACGACGATAATGTTGATGCGGGGCGTGCTTAGGTGCCTTCGATTGCCGATGCCCCACGTCGAGCATTAATTAATATGCATACACATTCGTTGTTTGTTGATTAATACGCGCGCGTCGGAACATGTCAAAGTGCTTATCGATTATGTGTATATTATTCGACAATGTGGTCCGCGCGGCGCGTGTGTCAAATTGGCGGCATTTTTGCGGAAATTGCGCCAAAGGATACGTCTTTATGACGCGATTTTTCGTCGCCGCGACAATTATGTGGCGGCCGGTTGTACGCGTCTCACTTGTTCCCGCGGCATCTCCGTCGCGTAATGCATACATTTACAATTTAATGAAAAGTCCGGCCGCGCCGGGACGTAAATTGTCCGCGCGACTTTTACGTCGTTTTTCCGTTCGCTTTTTTTCGCCGCGGACGCTCCCGGGGGAGGGCGACGGAAGGGGCGCCCCGGCACTTTTTGTTTAACAAAGCGACCGCCGCAAAAGTCTCCGGCCACCCAATTCCGCGATAAATAAATGACGCGCGGCTAATGGAAAAACGCGCGCGACTTCGCCAAGCCGCTTTCAGCGTTGTTCTTTGATACTCGCTCGTCAGGCGCGCGCGTGAGTTATGGAACGATGAAAATTCATGAGGTCTTCGGGTCTTGTTTCGGCGACCGATTCGCGCCGATAATCGCGCGCCTGTTAATAACGTATTGAATGCGTAATTTATAAGCGGGCGTACGCTGGGAGATAATTAATGAAAATTTTCGCGGGGCCGTTATGCTAATCGCGATTCGACGATTTTGCGCGTCGTTTCGCACAGGGCCCGCTATCTTTATTCCGCGGTGTCGCTCGAGATGCCGAACAATGCCGGCCAAAGATAGCGTAAATATCAATTTACCTATCTTAAGACCTCGTTGCGGCACAAAAATTCCCAGCTTCGGCGTAAAAACATTCAACATATTTTACGCCGTGAAATTAACATACGCGCCATCAGTTATCCGGCCTTATCCCTCCGCATCCTCATTTTCCTATCGAACACGGCAATTTAACGATCATATTTTTCATCCGCGAGCCGTATATCCGAGGCCACCATCGGCTGCCACACATTTTACCACCTTTTCGCAGCGCTCCCGAAATACCGGCGAACTGTTCCCAATCCAATTTCAACAGCTTTTAATGATTACTTGGAATCCGGCAATCCAAGCTACTTTCAAACACTTCGTGATAATGGGTACGGAGGTAATTTACATTCTAACATCTCTTGAATGTTTTTACAGTTTCAGGATCTTACTTGTAGGAATAGATGTTACTTAAACTAAAAAAACAGTTTAGAAATATAAATATTATCATGCAGATGTAGCATTCAGATGTTCCATTCAGCGAGAACGTCGATAATTAATTATTAGTATACAATATGGATACGATTTTTATGCTGTTTCATTCCCCATTAATATATAAACATTTCATATGTTCCCATAAGTTTTTTGTTCAGACCAGGGCCACATTTATATAATCCGAATGCCATATACCTTCTTACGGCAAACTAATTCAATTCTAAACATTTCCGAAATGAAATACCTCGTCCCGACGACAGACAATCGCGACGCGATTTCACGGATTTCTCCGTTCTGTCTGTTAGGATCTCCATTCCCAAAGTCATGATTTTCTCACTATTTCGTAGCATTCTCAGTACCATTTGAACGGTTCCCTTGTCCATTTTTCCCCACGCAAACTTGCCAGCCAATGTTCCATCAATGATTACGTTTGCGGAGCACAATTGAATTCCTTTCCCTTCCTTTCCCTGCAGCGCGACAGGAGAAACTTGTTTGTCAATTGTTTAAAGGAGTTATTTAAATAACTAGAGAGTGCCGAGACAGTTTGACCGCGCGATCATATCGGCGCGCAAAAACGGCCCGAAGTGCACGCGTCCAGGTCCTGGTGTTGCCGGCGAAACGGCGTTGCGCAATTTGAAACGTCGAGAGCGCGCCTCGGAGATGCTCTCGGCGCTCACGGAGCGGCTGATTTGCCTATCTCGCTCCTAATTGTGGGTTAGGCAACAATGAAATGTGAGTCAGTCGTTGTGTTGCGTCGCTGCTCATTAACATACAGACCCCACGAGTGCGCTGCACCGCTAATTACTACCTAGGCATTTCCTATTCGACGTTTATAGCGCAGCGGTTGTAGCAGCTGCACTTTCGAACGCCTGCGCAAAAACGATACCGTCTAGCCGACAGCGCGGAGCTTTCGATTAGCTTTTGAGAGTGGTTCGCGCGCCGCAGCTGCACGCCGCGAACCGCTATTTAAGCATCGCGGAAATGCCTACTATTTACGAACGAAAACCCGGCGAAGAAAAAGCTCGATTACGGTTATGATAGAGACATTAACGGCTTCGCGATTCCCAGATGAAAACGAGACCTTTTTCCCGTTCACAGCTTTTTAACTGCCGAATGCTTTCGTCGAGTTTTTGAATCGCAATCTTTTGTGCAGAATTTTGAAAGGAAAAATGGTTGAGGATTTTAGGGTGAAAAAATTAAAAGGAAGTTTAATTTTTTTTTTATTGGGCAAAAGTTCGTATAAGGTGCAGGCAACGTATTTAGAGGTGATACTGCAGCTTTTTATCACAACTATTTCCCGAGGGAAAAGTAATAATTCAAAACAGGGGTCGCGCAAAAAAGTCGTCGATATTACGAAAGTCGGTGAATGGGTTGAAAAGTTGTCGCCCGGCTGTTATTACGTCGAGCCGGGGAATTCCATTAAATCTTGCGGGGCAATTCGGGCCGCGAATAATAAAAGTTGGCACCTCGGTTCGCAGCGGTGCGTCGCTGTGTAAACTTAATATTTCGGCCGGGCGGACTGGGAGTCGCGCGGCTCCCGTTAAGCTGGCGGACGAACTTTCGCGTCGGTCAGCCGCTAAGTACGCCGCTCGATTTCGAAATAAAAATAATGACAAAGCGGAATACGCGCGGCATAATATCTGAAAATAAGTTGTCTTATCCAGGGGACACTCGCGAAATTTATTTCCGTCTATTTGTAAGCGCGCGCAGTGAAAGCCGGGTATAAAGGCGCTCGCGTTTCTCGTATTTTTGCTCACTTTCTTTGATGTCCGCCCGTACTTAAGTCCGCAATTTATACCGTCATTCTATATATAATCTTTATTTCGCATAAGACGAGGATTAATTATAAATAACCGCGATTCATGGACACAATTCGCGGGCCCGCACGCGCGCTTCTTCATTATTGATGATAAATACACGCAATCAACGTCGCCGGCTTATCGAGCGCGTTCCGGCCGGATCGAAAAATCGATCAAAAAGAGCGGCCGCAAATTAAGCTCGCTCGCGGGCCAAACGCAACGCTCCGCGACAATGTAAAGGAGAGGCGCGTTTCAATAAAACAACTTAGTATCCAATTAAGGAACGATGCTTTACAATTTGAAATTCATTTTGCGCGCATAAATTTCATTTCCGACATCAATTAAGGACGGCGCCGTGGCGTGCGAAAAAAAAGAGGCAAACGGGGAAAGCGGCTGGCGCGCTTTTCTGCGTTCTCCTGTTCGCATTTTTCGCACTTCGTCAAGAATTAAAAGTGCGTCGTCGTTGCCGAGATTTATGGGAATTTGCATTAATATCGCGAACGGCAACGAGTGCGTCCATGTAAAAGGAGATTATCATTGCGCGCGACGCATACTCGAGTGACGCGTGATTCGCATGGCCAAGTGCGAGGAACCCTCGGCATCAAAATTTGACCGGCGCTTCCAAGTACGCGACAACAAATACACACAAAGTTGCCGCCGGGATGCCGCTTTGACGTATCGATAGAGACGAATCGCTTTATTTCGCCGCCATCATTATACTCCCTACTTCCTAAATTTCAAAAAAAAAAAAAAAAAAATAATAATAATAATAATAATAATAAAAAACGTGCACTTATTCAAATAGTGTTTATGCAATTAAAATAAGTGAATAAACAGTATTCACTTATTTTTAGTGTTTATTCACTTTTTATTCATTAAAATAATAAATAGTGTTTTCATAAGTGAATATGCAATTATGAAAAAATGCGTATGCGTGTAATTTAACGAAATATAAAAAATTGATGAAAAGAGTGAAAAGACTACGGAAGTTTTAGACTGCGAGTGTAGTCTCTTTTAGTGTTGACGTAAACTGCGCTTGAAGAAAAGATGTAACAAGTATTTTATGTAACAAGCTGAAAATATTTAAACAACGACTATGTGACGTGTAAATGGTGGCGCGAAGTTTTAAACTGCGCACGTAACTAAAGCACGTTCATTTTAAATTATAACACGCACATAATCATGCATAAGCAGTTGTATGATTTGATAGGTTAGGTAGAACAAATAAACTCAAAAGAAGTAATTTCATATTTAGAATCCCAAAATAGCGAATGTGAAAACTAGAAAATATTTTATGCTAATGCATTCATATAATATCTAGTTTAAAAAATAATTACTAAATATTACTATATTTACCAAAACTATAAAAAATATAATAATATATTTACCAAATAATTAAATATATTATATACAAATTTTGTAAGTACATATTGTATATGTATTTATAAAAAAAATTGTAAAATATATTTTATAGCTATTAAATGTGTCACATTAAATATTCATTTATTTTAAAATCTTCCCTGTTATTTCCATATAGGAATAGACTTTTCCATTAAATTTGTTTATTTATGTAGTATATAATGGATAACACTGATTCTTTAAAGTATTAAACGTATTGAATAAATTAAGCGTACATAAATTCAAAAAATACTGGTTCACGTATTTTTTCACGTTCAAATACATTTACTGTGTAAATATTCATTTTTATCGTAAACATGCATTATTTTTGTTAAACATTACCGTCGCTTTATAAAATCACATAAAAATATTCAGCCGAATGCCATTTTATATTTTTCACGTGTGAATTCACATTCGAATGAAATTATTTCGTTTTAAGTTACCGAATAATACGTTTCAACTGTACTATTCAGTTATACGCAATGTAAATCAGCGTGTAATTTTAGATTCCTTTTTAGTGTTATTCGAGAATATTTGTATCCGAATATTATTCAAGCCGAAGCACTGGCATCCGCCTAAAAATAGTTCCAATAAAAACGATTACAGCGTGAAACGAACGCGCCGAAAATCCGAAATTTGATTAGCGAAATCGAACAATACTAGTTCGAGCTCACGGAAGCCAAAGTTTGTCGATTTATCGTGGCGCGATCGCCGTTATACCGCGAAAAACGTGACAGATCGCGGAACAGCGTCAAAAAAGCGCGAACAGCGCGCGAAACGGCGTAATCGCTATTCATGCCTTTTCGAGCGTCGCCGGCAAATCAAGTTTCGGTTCCATTTCCGCGAAAGTGATACTCCTTTGCGCGAAACCGGCGGTGAACGAATGATGGCGGCGCGAATAAACGTAAGCACCCGACGCCGGGTTTTAAATAACAATCGGCGTTAATGCACGGATACCGTCGGAATTATGCGCATGTCGGGCGTGTGTTTGATTTAATTTCCGCGCTGCGGTTTTTTCTTTTGTCCGCGGTTGAGTGGTTTTACGAGCGGCCGGCATTCAGTTTAGAATCCGGGAAATCGAAGAGCGTACGCGAGGCGATACGCGAGCGAATTTTCGCATCGAATAGCGCGCGGCGAAGTCGACCCCTGCGCCGCGTTACGCCCAGCTGCAACTTCCGCAACGCGATGCTTTCGCGCCGGCAAAATGTATCACGCGATACACACGGTAATCCGGCGATGTATTAGGCGCGACTGAAAGCCTTATTTTCGCGCGGCGCGCGATTAATCCATTTTGCAGACATCAAAACGCGTTTCAATCTCGACAATGGGCCACGACTTTTTCCTTTTTCCGACGTATCTTCATTATGTCGTTATGAGTTCGATATACGCCAACAGCGGGCGATTTTCTGAAAAGCGTTTATGCACTTCGCCTCGATGTATAAAACGTTTAGTGACATTCACGTGTGTATTGTTAAAATAAAAGTCGCGTTAAAACAAATCATTTTTGTGTCGGCGAAAAGCGGAGGAGTGTCGAAAAAAGGGGAAAAAGGCGACACGTCGGGTTTTATTTTGAAACGACATTTTTGATGGCAATTTTTATAACACGCAGTCACTGCTGCCATGTGAAACGAGACAGGATAATTGCAGCTCGAGTGTGAAATATTGAAACACAATAAAGTGCGTTATAAATTATATGTTAATTCGTCACGGTCGTGCGGCGCGACGGACGTTTTCAGACTTATTCCGCTGAAGGGTGGAAACTGATCGTGTAAACATCGAAACGCCCAGCGACGTTAATTGCGAGCGAGTGTAATGTCTTTATTCGGTACTGAAAACTGTGGATGACTTATTCGTATAATTTGAAGGCCGATAAAATCGCGAAACGGCGTGTCACGTGAAGAGAAAAAGTTGCCTTGGCAACGTCGAGGAACCGTCCATATTATATATTCTCGGAAATTTTTATCCATCTAAAATCTTATCCGAAGTGGCGACTACATATTTTACGGTTCTTCGAAAGACGACTCAATTACCCGCACAAAGGCTTGGCCCGGCATAGGGCCGCGATCATGTGAGATTAGATAATTAAGTGGTATCAAATGAATAAAAAATGATATTACACGGCTCGGTCTTGCGAACGAACAAATTTCCTTCCTTGTAACTCAATTAAGTGTTATTAAATGCCAGCAGCCGGCGCGTTCCCGTAGGATTCGCGGTGTCCGTTTGATGCCGCAACAAAATCGGAAACGAGATCAGTTTTGCTCCGTTTCGGCGAATAATTCGACTGTCGCTGAGTTTGCCGAATTTATGAGTTGTATATTTATTGTTGTTTTTTCTCAAAGCGGCCCGAGGCGCATCGTCCACCGGCGATCAACAAGCAGATACGCTCGCTTTTTTGTTTTCTCCCGGCGGACGCAATTATATATGCATCTTTACTAATGAGGGTCTATTTGTAGGATATAAATTAGTTTGAAAATGCGTATGTAAATTGCGCGATTAAAGATACATTGCGGCAACACCGAATACATTTATATTATGATCGAAAGGGTGGTTCCGATTTCGTGCATCCATTTGTTCGATGTACTAAATAATAATCACAACCGAATAGTACATTAGACTGCGAATATATTTTTCCACTAAATTTGCGGTATTGGATTTTTTGCATTTTGTATACAATTCGACGTTACCGGCATTCAGTGTTTCCTATTTTAATGGACTTCACATTTATTTGCAAGGTTATACAATATTTGTGCGGCTTGATGGAAATGTTCATTAAAAAAGAACGCGTTGAAGAGCGGTGACCGATTTGGACGTGTATGCAATTTGGGGACTTTCAATATCAGAATTAATAAGCGTAATAAAAAAATAATAAATTACTATTCAAATTGCTTGTATACAAATATGTTCATTTACATTATTTGATCGATAATAATTGACGAGTATTACTACGTCGAAAATAACTGAGCATGTTAATTTGGGTATCCGACCATCTAATTGTACAGGTTCAATTATTTGCAAACATAAGTTTGTAAACTTTGTAAACTGTTTAACTGTATAAACTTTGTATAAACTTTCAAAGTAATGTATGTGGTGTAAAGACAATTTTAACCTTTTCAGAACCATTGAAATATTATTCATATATATATTATGATATATATATATATCACATGAAATGTGATAGGTATATGTAATGAAGATTGTAATCTTAAAGTATATTTGTACCTTACAAATATACTGTACAACAATTAAAATTAAATAATTATTTTATTCAAACAATGATATTAAATATTTATGAAAATCCCTGTAGTTAGAAAGTTGCTTAACTTACACGCAGGGAAATATTGAGTTGAATCAACAAAATAATTGTGTTATTATTTGGTCAACAAAAGAATTTGGTTAATTTAACCAAATGTATTGTTAAGTGTTTCGTTAGAAACGATAAGTCCTGAAAGTTTCGAGGGATTTATCGTTTGTCCTTCTCTGTGCAATGAATTAGAAGGAGTTACACATTTTAGTTTTAAGGTTAGGTGTCGGTATTACAGTTCTTCGGCATATCACGTCTGACAATGCATCATCAAAATAATTTGGTAAAAACGACCAAATAGATTTGAAAAAATTTATTTATTTGATTTAACTCGGATAATTCCCTGCGTGTAACCTATTTTTTCTGACAAATGTTGTTTGCTAAGAATTATTATTTACTTCTTTAAATGCTTGATTAGTTACCGCATAAAACAAAATTTAGTGTTTGTTAATATGTAATGTACATTTTTCCTTTATTCCCATATGATTTGTGCAATTGTCCAGATTTTACATATTGGAGAGCAATTTGGGAAATTGCAACATTTCGAATATTGCTTTGTTTTTCAGTTTAAACGATTGAGTTATGCAACAAAATAAGCACATATCAATCACATAATGCTGTTATAATAATACGGAGTCTTTTCCATGATATTTGAATATATATAAATTATCATTCGCAGTTGTGTGTTAAAGTTCCAAATTGAGCTTACTCATTCCTACCTTTTGTAGCCTAACTGATTTTTACGGATTAGAAATGTGCACAGAAGAATTGCAGCGTAACAATTATTTTTGCTTAATTAATTATACATATTCGTACACATCAGTACAGGTACCTTGTAACACGTTATTACTAAATCGCAACAAAACATATTGAAGCAGGAAAATTGATTCAATTAATTCCATAAGTTCGGTCTTAATCCTATTACACGTTCGTGCTTCACTAAATGTCATTTCCACGTTCCCGAAAATACGTCGTCGCACCATTAATCTAAAGATATCCATTCATCGGGCTATTGTAGGTAACAACAATGACATGTTAACGCCGGCATATGGTAGCTGACCCTTCAAGGATTAAGTCGATTTCCAGACTAAAATACCCCTTACAGATTTTCGTTCGACAGATTTCGGTCACTCAAATCCTCCGTATTGATTCGTTTGAGAAAACAGTCGGAGCAATCGAACCGAGCATGTTTATTTCTTCAACGACAAACTAAACCAATCTCTGTCACCTTAATTCACCTACCCGAGCTCCACCTTTAACTAAGTGCCATAAGTAACAAAATGCACGGATTTGTCCGTTCCTTTTCAAAGTTCTACATTTAACCCCTCGCGTCACAGCCACTGCTCCACGAGTTAAAACCCTTTTCTTTGGGCTCCGAAGAAACGGGCGCCCAAAGCTCACTTCTGACACGATTAAAGCTAACAATTTCTCAGCGCTTCGCTCCGCAATATCGCGCGATTCAGATAGTCATTAGGAACGCGCGTTTCGGGTCGTACGTCCCGATTAAACGAAAGTACAAACACGACACGCCCCGCGTGCGAAAAGCCGGCATCAGTGTCGAAGCGGCGGGGTAACGATCGCCTGGATCTCATTTACAGTACAAATTAGTCGTAGGCCCGAGTGCGCCGCGCTCGCGCTTAATGGGTGCTCGGCACGCAAAGCGAGGTTAGGTGAAGTTTAATGAAGACCGCGCGTTGTTGTCCGTGACGAAGCGCGGCTGCGTGGCTCTTGCGTGTTGTCTCGCGCTGAATGCAACTTAAACGAAGATTTATGTCGCGTCGCGTCGCGTAAATATAAACAACCACAATATCCAATCTGGGCATAGGCATTGTGCGACGCAGACACCAGCAGAGGCCTCCTGGCGGACCGACAGCCGGTTGCAACGTTCGCCGGCGCAGTTTCCGGCGATGCGTGCACGATTCGGCGCGTTACGTTGTAGCCATCCCGCCAATTAGCACCCGATGCACTGACTCGGGAGTATCGTCCATATTGCGACGTTAATCAAATAACG